>JAPSES010089650.1:0-22456 GCA_029822895.1 Maxillicosta whitleyi | reverse complement strand
GGGCTCACAGGACACTGTCGGGGGTAAGTCAGTGTGGATGTACTACACTGATGAAGGGATGAAATACAGATTCATGTTAAAAATACACAACTATTCCTTTAAAGACTCATTTGTTACAGCTTCCTTTGAGTTTTTTTTTTGTTTGTTTGTTTTTTTCATTTCTAATACCTGCTCTGCAACTCACTATTGTAACCGTTTTGATTGATTTAACATTAAATTATTAATTTAAATCAAGACTGATTTTAGCTTTTGTTTTAAATGTCTTTTATTCTTTTTAAATTTCTTCCTTTATTTTTTAAAATCTTTTTTTTGCTCTTTCCCTTTTTTAATGTTTAATCGCCCTAATATTAGTCTGTAATTTTAATATAATTTTATGTAGTTGTTATACCTTTGTAGAGCACTTTGAATTGCCCTGTGTATTAATGGTGTAATACAAATATATTTGCCTCACCTTGCCTTACTTTTATGTTGGTTTATATTTAGCACAGGTAGATTATGATGCAAAATTATATATATGATTAATACATTGATTGATATAAGCATATATACTTGCTGCATTCATATAAATTAATATAGTTTGTGTGTTGTATTGTAATGAGGTTATAATAGGATTTCATTCATTCATTCATTTATTTTTACCATAGAGCCAAATATTACACAGTGGTAAAATATTAAAATTTTGCTTAAGTATGAGTGTCTAATTCTAAATAAAATGTTTGCATGTTCAGTGTCAGATAAATCGTCATTATTTGCACAACAGGCTAAAGGGATTATCATTATTTCATTAACTTCCAGAGGCAAAATTACTACAGATATCCTACATTTTTTAGTATTCTATCTTGACTATTCTACCTTGTGAATTTGTTTGAATTTAATATTTAGATAAAGGCACCCCAGTCTTGTTATGTCTTATTTCTTTTTTTTTCCCCTCAGGTCATTTCCCACTCTGACCACTTGGTGTCATAAGTAACACAAAGAAGAGACTACAACCCATGGATAGATTAATTTACAAGGGGAAATGAAGAAAAAGTGAGTTATGGGCCACAAAACACAGATGTTACCAATTTTTTTTACCTTCTATATTGATATTTATTGATTATAAAAACATAGCTGATGTGAAGTTACATAAAGATTTGAATATAATTATCTTCTACAAGTCATAGAATGAAGAAATAATGCTACTGTAACAACAGATCCCCTTTCAACTTGCAGTGGACTAAATATATGGAATAATATATATACATAATAATATATGGAATTCTGTGGTGCATTTCCCAGTTGATATCAAATGCAATGTAAAAAAAAAAAAGATCAATTTACAGAAATTGCTATATTTGCTGTAACTTCCTAAACATTTTTATATGGTTTTATTCATCTACCTTTTTTGTTTGTTTTTGATCTGTGGGAGGACATGTGTATATATAAACTGAGAAGAGAAAATACCACAGAATACCATGGAAAGCACAGGTATCATTAGTCATATTTACCCACACCTCTGTTCTGTTTTCGTTATGATGAGTCAGTGTCAGCAATGATTGAGGTTATTTTCATGTCCTTGTTATAAAACACAGTGTAGCTAGTTTGGCTACATATTTAGTTCAACTGTCAAACTGGTTTACTTCATTGCTTTGTTGGTGTCAAACAGAGCTAACTTTGAGCTAAAAGAGCAGAACAGATACAAATAATGAAGCATTTCCAGAAAGATACAGTACATAAAGGTGGCTTTATTCAATGACATGGCTTAGTTCAGTTGAACATAGTATAGGTGTGATCTATAATACAAAGACAGTATGTCAGTTATGCTAAAATACCCCACTTATGACCAAAGTACACACAGACTTAACCCATATTATTATATTTTTTAAAGAAAAACTATGAAGGAAAAACAAGCTTTACATCTCAGTCTGTTGTCCCTGCAGTTATGTGGCAGTGGGTTTTGATGAGGATCAATGGACAGGAGAAAAGGTATTGGGTGGAAGAGGGTTTAAAGTTTCCTGAGACCAGATATTGTATGTGTTGGTGCTTATATAATAACTGTTAAATCCACTAAGACAAAAGGATATTTTCTCTAAAAGCAAAGTTATCTATTGACTCTCTCTGTATTTACAATTAATGTGTTACTGTTGCATTTTCTTCTTTTAGGCTTGATTTTCACTCCTAAATAATATAATTAACTTTATTTATTTATTTATTTGTTTATTCATTCATTGCCTGTTCCTTTCCTTCATATCTCTGATTAATGCAGTAATATAAAAATGTGTATTCTCATCATATTCCATATCTTAGTTGATATGAAGCCTGGTAAAATAATTAGTTATTCTGCAATCTTGTCATTTAAGAAAAGCTGAAGATCTATCTTATTTTAAAAATATATACTGTATAAACCAATTGTATTGATGTTTATTGCCATAGACTGACACACTGAACCTTCAGTCTACTGAATGGTGATAACACCATCGTCCCAGCTGAACTGGTTCACCAGTACGTCTTCTTCCTCTTTCATGGACTTCAGTAAATACTTCACTCCAGCTTTCACACCGGTCTTCACCCCTGCACCCACAGCGTACCCTGCCACCCCAGCAGTCCCCCCTGTGACCACCATAAGAGCATCTGTTCCTAGGTCAACAGCGCTGAGGATGGCTCTCTCCTTGGCTGTGGCAGAGCAGTTCACAGAGGCGTAGTACACAGCGGTGCCCAGGTTGTAGAGGGTGCTGACAGCAGGGATCCACTCCATCACCTTGTACACACGCTCCTCCCTTCTGTTGATGCAGCTCTTGTGAGGGCTTCGTTTCATCCGACGTCCTGATGCAAAGGGGCTTGAAACGTACTCTTCTGTGCTGCACTGAAGAATCCAACATTCAGTTTCAGAAGATTCTGTAGGAAGGATTCTGCTCCCTCTTTTCAACACAGCCTGGTACCTCCCCGGGTTGAGAAGCCCACTGTCAGACACACCTGCACACAGCAGCCCCAGCCTCTCACAGATGCCCACAGCCTCCTCCAGAAGACCTGTGGCTCCTTCCACAGTTGGTCCCACCAGTGCAGTTCCATTCATCCTGGTCCAACCTTCACAGTGTTCTTCCTGTTCTCCCACCCCTGCCAGCCGCTGGATGTTAAACATCACAGCCTCGATGTGGCGTCCTGCTCCTTCCTTCTCTGATGCAGGTGCTGCTGTAGCTGCTGCCTTTGTCATCTTCATTTCTATCAGACTCTCCACCTCCACCAGAAGCTCATCAGTGTCTGTGACTCCCATCAGGTCATAGAGCTTCTGCACCAGGGTCTGCGCCTCCTTTGGACATCCTGCCACCACCAACACAGGCACCAAAGACAGACCCAGCAGCTCCTGGGGGAAGATGGAGGGCAGCGGATCGTCCACTGTGCTCACAGACAGCAGCTCCTCACAGCTGATGTTCCCCTGGATGTGGAGATGATCTTGAATCTGCCCCTGAAGCTTTTCCTTGAGAACCGATACTATATGTTGAGCAGACTGGACTCTGTCATCTTCTGCAGCCACTGATGAAGGACCAGGCTTTTCTGGAGATGGAACACTAAACTGCAGTTTGGATCCCAGTATGAACTGATGGTCCTTTTGGGCTGTCTTCTCTCCCTTTTCATGGATGTCAGATTTTGGAAGCTGTTCGTTTCTCGGTGCCAGTGAAGGTGGAACCCAACACAGAGCTTGTTCATTCAGCAGGAGTTGGATCACAATCAGCCACTTCAGTTTGGAGGACATCACTCCACTCTTTTGTAAAGCCACTACACAAAACACGGGCAAGAATGACACAACCAATGAGTGTTTTTCATACAAGCAGGCTATATTTACAATTGGGGGGTTGTTGATTAATGCGCCCTTTTAAAATGCGTTTTTGTGTGTGAAGGGATTGTCATAAAAAAGATTAATTTACACTAAATTACTGTAAAACTGAAGCTTTTTGCTGTGACCCACATAAATGATCTGGAGTTGTGCTTTTGGTCATAACCTTTACCATAACCCGCAGATCTTGACCTCCCCGTTTTGCTTATTTTTATTTTTTGCACCTTTCTTGACTTTTAGTCCAATATGCATAGAAATCTAAATGCATGACATGTTTTCTAATTCTAAGCATAATAAAATTTAAAAAAAAGTGAAATATGGATGTGTTCCGCTGTGGTTTTACTTTAGATAAGACTGACAAAAACAAAAAAATAATAACAATATTTTGAAAAGATTGTATTTCACCCATTACAAGACACACAAAAATCATCGTACATCCCAATGTGGTTTCACACTCAGCTGCAACATTAATACATGTCCCCTTTTTTCTGCACTGAAAAGACCCAAAAATAGAAATCTTGTCCCACCCCCAACTTGATAATTTCACTGCGTCTTCTTTGAAAAGTGGAGAAATGTATTCAACACTTACCTAAAATATAATTAGATGCTCAGTCCAGAGTGAAGCGTTATGACCAAGATGGCTTCGGCATGTAGGATGCGTTTTGTTTTTCCTTTTTTCCCCCACTTTTTCCTTAAAACATGCCTAGCGGTCTTCTTTCTCTTTGCCTCCAATGAGAATCCCTTTCTTTACACATGACATCCCACAGCCCTCCCTCTGTCTCATCTGTCTTTCAGCTCTCTCTTCTCTCTGGAGTTGGCCTCATTGCTCAACAGGGAGCCCAGGGCTTGAATATTGATTCACATGGGGGTGAAGTCCATGAGGTCTGAAGCAGTTTTATTTGTCTGCCCTCATATCCTCACGTCCCCTTCACAATTTCTCTGCTTCCCTTCCCTGTGTGCTGTCATTCAAAGGTTTTGTTTTTGACCCACATAACTTGAAAGAACATCTTCCCTCATGCCGTGAGCAGATTTATCTCTGGCACAGGCAAGAAGTGAAGTGTGGAAAACAGGCGACTATTTGAAGTACAGAGAAAGTAAATATGTGGACATGAAATACACTGAAAATTATACTTTGGTGTATGCTTTTATGACTACCACACTTTCTTTTTATTATTATTATTATTATTATTGCCCTGTAAAAGCTGCTGTGCTCTTAAAAACCATGTGAATATCTATGGAAATTGTGTTTATATGTAAACACACACACACACACACACACACACAAAAAACCTTTGCCCCACTGCTCATAGGAAATCAATGTCATCCATAGAAAATCCAAACAGAACTGACTTTTCTGGCATAATTTAGCTGTAGGTTTTTGTGCAGCTTACTGGTGAAGCAAGACACATACATAGGTATTTGGACAGGATCTAAATATTTATAATCACACATGGTGAAGATGAAGAGATATGTAACCAAGAGGAAATTAAATAAAGAGGGGTCCAAATATTTCACTATAGATCTAATCTTATGTCTACAACTGAATAACAACATAGTTAAATGAAGTGCAAATATATGGGCTACTCTAAGTCTCACACTGTGTATTCTCTCTCCTTTTTGTTTGCACTGTGACAAATATTCAGTACAAAAGGCTGCTCCTCTACTACACCTCCCTCACTCTCACTTCCTTTCACTCTCACGTTTCTTTTTTCGGTGTGACACCCATGCTGTGTCTGCTCTTACACAGAAAATGGCTTAATTGTGAGAAACTCCTTCGGACGTTTTTTTTTTTTTTTTTTTTTTTCTGCCCAAGCTGAGAGGATGAAAATATTCAGGAAAGAAGTAACCAAAACTATCACTGAAAATGAGCGAAGTGCATGAGAATGTTTTTTTGTTTGATTGTTTTTTCTCAGAAATCAGTTTTTGATCCTCCAGTGTCTTCATTTTAAGTGCAGCCCATTAAATACATAGGTTTTTGTAGAAATAAAACCTGGTCACTGCTGTCACGTAGTTGTGTGAATTTGGTTGCTCATGCTTAAAATTATATCCAATAGTAATTTTATTGGAACTTATGGCAACAAAGTGACATATAATGTACCTGAATACACAAAAGCTGAAATGTTATGTTTTGGTTTCTTTCTTTTGTTGTTCAGTCAAGTTCAGAACTCATAATATTTTGATATTCACATAGTATTCTATAGATTTGAATTTATAACATCTGCTTATTAGAATTTTTCATCTACCAAAGCTCTTTGTATATAAAAAAAAATAAGAAAAGGAAGAAGAAAGGGAATGTGTTAAATAAAATTAGATCTACACAACAGTATTGTGCCATTTTGTTGTCATGCTTTATATATATACACTTGACTCATTGTTCATTAGACAAAAACAGATGATCATAAATGAATACAATGCATGGAGCCCACATTTTTTTCATGAAATTATCATTCAACTTTATATTTACTCATGACATATTCTTCCACAAAAAACAAAATTAAGCGAAAATCTATTCAGTGGTTTTAATAACTAACTGTGAGTTGTCATTTTCATATGGATTTGTTATTACATAATTATATTTTTTATAATGAAACTGTTTAAAATGAAATGGATACATTATTAAGTACATTTTGTTTATAAGCAAAAATAAATAAATAAGGTTAACTTCCTCATTCCAATCTTTCTTCCTTCCTTTTGTTTACTGTAAGATGCACTGAAACGAAAAAAAAAAAAAAGATGCACTGAAACTGAAGAAAAACACTCATCATCATTGCACTGGCTCTGCTGCAGCATCCCCTGCTGGAGACAGAGAAGTCGAACCAAGGGCAGAGCATTCCTGCTGTAGGGTTTGAACAAAAAAGCAGAACCTAAAAGCAACTTTGGGTTAAACATTGGGGGGGGGTCACACTCAGGGCTGTTGCAGGGTTTTAAAAGTGCTGGGATTTGTGATGTCGGGGCTGAAAATCTTTAAATTTTTTAATGAGTGGGTGTGATGAATTACACATCACACAAAAGATCTATTACTTTTGAACTAAAATTACTTTTGAATTAAAAAAAAAAAAACATGGCAAGAGTAAGTTAAACTTGGCTTGATCTGGCAAAGGCAATGAGGAAAAAATGTACTCTAACCATGTACGCATGTTACATTCCCAGATGATCAGAGATGCTCTGATTTTTATGGTAAATAAAATGAATAAGGAAAAAATTTACAAATTATTCATGCCAAATTGTTAATACATTTATTAGTCAGAATGATGTGATTATATTTGGGGGGTTATATTGGTTGGATGTGATTTTTGGGGGGATCATGACCCCCCTATCCCCCGTGTAAATTCCGCCTATGAGTCTGGCTACACTATAATTAGGGACCGAGCCAGCAGGGGGAGGCCACTCTGACACACAAACACTGTGTGTCAGAGTGGTCTTTGCACTGCTGACAAAAGCCCTATTGTTATTGCTTCGTTTTTTATTATTCTCCCGTCACCCACATAATCTGGATTTTGACCCCCTAAACATGCTCAAAACTCATCAAATTTTGAACGCTGGTCTGGTCTGGCGAAAAGCCCCGACTTATCTCGTACAGAAAGTTCGCAATTCGTCGTCGAGTTCAAAACCTTTAAAATCTATCTCCTCCCAGTGTGATAACTTTAGAGATGAGCCGAAGGGTGGAAAAGATTCAGAAGAAGAAGCCCGAAAAAGAGGTCTACCTAATCACCAGAACGGACCAAAACTTACCGGAACGGACCAAAACTTACCGGAACGGACCGAAACGTACCGGAACGGACCGAAATGGAAGCAGATTTCGACGTATATACATTAAAAACTCATGTAGAAGTCACCTGTATACGTACATGTACATCTAATAATCCGAAACGGACTTAGCCAGATACACATTAAAAGTATTAGCCTAGTCTTGTACTCACCTGTATGTATATCCAATAATTCCACCACCACCATTCCATAAAATATGAAAATTGTATTTTCATATAGGCCTATCCAATAATTCCACCACCAAATAATTCCATAAAATATGAAAATACAATTTCATATGTATACAGGTGACTTCTACATGAGTTTTTAATGTATATATGTCGAAATCTGCTTACGTTTCGGTCCGTTCCGGTAAGTTTTGGTCCATTCCGGTGATTAGGTAGACCCCGAAAAAGTGATCTTGGGAAATATTCTTGTCCTTTGAACTTTTTTCGTTACGGGCACTCAAATTTGTGACGTTTGACAAAAAAAATTTGGGGGGGAAAATTTCCCAACATGTGGCCATTCGTGAGTGGCACAAGACTGTCCAGAATTGTGTGGTCCAAAAATTTTTCAGATATGATGTATGGTTCTTGAGAAATGGCAATTTAAGTTTTTTGCTGATTTATCAGATCTTAACAGCTCTGTTGAAGGAGTTTAAACTCATTCTAAAAACCCCTTTGTATAACAGTCACACACACAAATGTGGGTGGCGGTGGCTCAGTCGGTAGAGCGGGTCGTCCGACGACCAAAGGGTCCAAATCCCGTGTCCCACTGTCCCACACATGTCGAAGTGTAAAACACATTTTCCAGGGCGTAATGTTGTATTCGTAGTATCATCACAGTAGGCGGTGCGCGCCCGCTCGGTCCCGCCCAACGCTGCTTGCAGCTTTAATTGATATTAATACTGTATTGCATTGATCATTGTTAAATGGCTCTCAAGTTAAAAATCAAAACAAAACGTTGAAATACAGAATTGTTGGCAATTATACGTAAGTTTAGAGGAGAATTTCCTGTAAAAATTCCATCTACATTGTAATATTTGCTTTTGCCTCCCTCTTCTAAAGCTGAAAACAACCACAACAGTTGCAACCAGCAGATCATTTCAGGAGGACCGGATATGGCTAAATGGCCAAGAGGAGGATATAAGCCATCCAAGACTGCAGTCATGTCTTAGAGAGAGTAAGTCCTTTCTGGCTTAAAAAAAAAAAAAATTTACAAGAATAGATTAAAAGCTACAGAAGTTAATAGAGTCACTATGTTTTTTTCAAATTTAGTTCGACGACTGGCAAGGAAGAGACGTAATAATGCAGACCCTGGGTTTGATGCAACTGCTTTGTCTCATAAAGTCCACATCTGCTCCATCAACGATTTCCCCACAGCTGCTGGACTCGCCTCCTCAGCTGCAGGCTTTGCTTGTTTAGGTTAGTGTCCTTCATGCACAGTGTATGTACTAAGAATGTTAGATTGTTACATGCATTAAAATAATGAATCTGAGGTGCCCTTAAGTTTGGTTAGTTGAAACTACACCAAATTACTGTTTTAACAGAGAGTTTTAACTCTGCAAGCATATATAATTAAATAATCTTGAGACATTGGCAAAATTTACAAATCAGGCATATACACATGCATAAGAAAGCATTGTATGGATCCACTGCCTTAGGGGACTACATTTATTGAAGGCACTATTCATATTTTATTGCTGTTGCCATAACCTACTGTTGAATATGAGACGGTGCATTAATGTCAGTACCAACTGAATCATGTTGTCTTGAAACGATGTTTGGGCACAGCCTTCATTTGTCTTATTCTCTCTATTTTGTTACAGTTTACACACTGGCTCGGGTGTTTGGTGTAGAAGGAGAGTTGTCTGGAATTGCTCGACAAGGCTCAGGTAGTGCATGTCGGAGTATGTATGGGGGATATGTGCAGTGGATCATGGGACAACAAGAAGATGGCAAGGACAGTCTAGCCCAGCAGGTGGCGCCAGAGTCTCATTGGCCTGAGCTCAGAATCCTTGTATTGGTGGTGAGTCAAGTGTGTGCATGAGAAATGTATGAAACATATTGTCTAGTTTCTCATGGCGACATATTAGCTTTGGCAATAAATGCACTTATTTGGATGGTTTCAAAACTTTGTTTCAGGCCAGTGCTGAGAGAAAACCAGTAGGCAGCACCTCTGGGATGCAAACCAGTGTACAAACTAGCAATCTGTTAAAGGTATATTATCCATACTCCAACAGGCGTGATATGGTGTTCTTGCACTGTGTTGTTAATATACCTTTATTGCCTAACATCTTTAAACACACCTGATTATGTTCTGCAGCATCGAGCTGAGTCTGTAGTCCCAGGTAGGATGGTAGAGATGACTGAAGCAGTGCGCAGAAAAGACTTTGCTGCATTCGCTGAACTGACGATGAAGGACAGTAATCAGTTCCACGCCACGTGCCTTGACACGTACCCCCCCATATTCTACCTCAACAGTGTGTCTCAGCGAATCATCAGTATGGTTCATCGATATAACAGGCACTACGGGGAGACGAGGGTGAGTCAGTCTGCTGTGCAGTTTTACTGAAAGAATAAAATATCTTGAGAAATATTAGTGTAAACTATTTAAAAGCTTAATGGGTGTGAATAATTCATTTGCATAGCTGGATACAGAATTGTCTTTTTAAGGGCACTTACCTGCTTTTCTATAACAACATAATGCTGGCATCCGTGTTGAAGAGTTTTTTTTAGGTGTAAACATGACCATGCAGTGAGAATAAAGGCATTTTAATGCTTAAAGAGAGTGCCTTGGGTCTTTGCCACCTCCTTTACGCTTCACTCCTTCCTTCTCTCCTCCCCCTCTCTTGTCCTCCCCCCCTGTTTCTTCATGTCAGGTCCAGCATCGAAATGCGGTTCAACAAAATTCATAATAAAGACAGTAGAATATCAAGGGGAGCCTCATATACTTTATGAAGTTTCCTTGGCAAAGCAAATTTGTTCAGTTCCAAAAAGCTGCCAGACTACCATTCTGCTGTTATGATGCTGGACAAGATAAAAAAAAAAAAAAAAAGTGCCTTGGAGTTTTCTACCATTTTATCTACTTTATGAAACCTTTTTCCAAAGAGCACCCCTAACAAACTATTTTTTGGGTCCTAGAAGTATTTCTTCCCATGATTTATTTTAAACATAATGCTGGCAATTATACATATTATGACTGATCAGGATATTTAACTTTTTTCATAGCTGTCTTGTTGATGGAAAAAATTATTCTTAGTATAGTATTAGTAAAGTATTGACTAGAGCTAAAGGACAAAAACCACATGTCCTTTTAAATCATGTGTCTGTCCTATGGTTGGCCTTCATTCTTTTTAAATGACAAAATGTATATAATTGCATAACAGAATGTCTTCAAATTTAGCACAAACAATCACTAAAACTCGGATGAACTGAAAAAACTTTGGTAACTATAGGTCAAATGTCACTGACATCACGAAAAATCTTTTTGACTTTGACAGATTATGATGCAAGGATAGTGGAATCATCTAATTAAACTTGTTGTATTATACATTTTTTTGCATGTACTAATATATGTTTCTAGGTATTGTGCTTACTTTTGTCAGTATTAATGTTTCTGTTTCCATCTGGGCCTCAGTTCTCCCAGCTGAGTATCTGAGATGGTGTAATGAAGATATGAAACTTGCGTAAATTTGAATTCTGTGGGGAAAAGAAAACCCTGTCTATTTGTTCCTCTTTTAGGTGGCCTACACTTTTGATGCTGGTCCCAATGCTGTGATCTTCATGCTGCAACAGCACATTCCTGAGTTTATCCAGATGGTTCAACATTTCTTTCCTCCAGAGGTCAACGGAGGGCAGTGAGTTGATATGCACTCTGGCTTCATTGTATGTTGAGATGTCCTTTACTCTAGATTCTCTTGAAATGTATTAATGAATATGTCAATTTTTACAGGTTTATTAAGGGTCTTCCAGTTGACCATGCTAGCCTTTCTGAGGAGTTGAAGCAGGCTGTCGATTTAGAGCCCATGCCAAAAGGAATCAGCTACATTATTAGTACAAAGGTAATCAAGATCTGTCTTCTGTATAGGCTCCAGCACTCAATCTTGTAGAAACTGAAATACATTTTGGTCTGTCTGATCATTTATAGGTATGTGCAATCCTTGTATTAAAGGCTAAAAAAGTGAGACAGTATGATGTTTCTTGATGTTTTTGGATGTAACCTGCTGTCCTTGTGGGTATACATTTATAGTAGTATATAGTGTAATTCTATACACTCAGTCTGTACAACAGATGTGTTTCTAGTAGTTATGAACCAGTACTACTAATAAGACATGCTTGTTAAGTTATTGCTACTTCATACAAGTACTTTACATAAATAATTAATGACTTTTTAAATTTTATTGAATTATTATTCAGTTGAATTTTCCTTGAATTGATAAAGTGTATTGTATTTATTTAGTGCATATTCTTACATGATTCTGTAGAGAAATTATGTGATACTGAGACTACTTAGGCTGACGTCTGCATTTACTTTTAACGTGTAATTCAAGTTGAATTACTCCAGCACTATTTTAAATGTTTCTTTAGATTTCATTAGATGGCTGTTTAATATAGATGTAAACTTAAATATATGTTTCATAGAGGATTAATCTGTTGTTTGAAACAAGTCACAGACCTAATCTCCTGATTTCTGTATAAGGTTGGACCAGGCCCCTGTGTCGTGGAGGATCCTACTCGGCACCTGCTTGGATCTGATGGACTACCCAAGAACACTGTATGATGGCCTGCAGACAGAAGTCCATTGAACAAACAATAATGAATCTCATATGTCAGTCATGTTATCTGCATAAGCTGTTCATTGTTAAAACTCTATGTCACATTGTGTTTTTCAGTGTACATTTATATGTGAACAGCTGAGTTTTTTTGGTGTTTAAGGAGCTGTTCTAATACTCTAATGATTGGTTTGATTTCATACTTCTCTATCTTCTTCAGTTTATTTTTGAAAATGGAAATATTGTTCAGTAAATAAAATATATTTTAAGTAATAGACAAAATCTTCTCATTGTTTTTGTTTAGATATTTAAAATGTTTCCAACACAGCAGACAATTCATACACATATATAAGTGAACACGTCACTGATGTACTCTGTCAAATCAAACCTCCTCTTTGCTCATAAAAGATTCTATTGATACTGATAACATTTGTAAGAGAGTTTTAAGCTGTCGTTGCTGACCTCCTCCCCACATGTAAACTTGTGCAATATCCCTGTATTTCTTCATGTTTTTAGGTCCAGGTTTGCAAGATAGCATAGACTTTTAAAAAAGTTACATTTTAATCAAGGAAATGGTTTTGATGGTAAGTTGGTGATTCTAAAAAATGTGTTTTGGAAGCTATATCTGCCTCAAAGATTAAATGTACCAAATCTTACATATTATAATAAGTGTAATTGGAAAACAAATGAGAAAAGAATAGTGCAAGTTAGTTGTTTTCAGTGTGTGTGGTAAAGATATTAGACACACGCACACAGATTTATTTGGACTCACCATACTGTTCAAGAAGGGCCAGAGTCACCTCCACCTACTGAGGAAACTGAGGTCCTTAGGTGTGAGCAGAGCTCTGCTCCGGACTTTTTATGCCTGTGGTGGCCTCTGCAGTGCACTTTTCCAGAGACAAGAAGAGACTCAACAAACTGATAAAGAGAGCCGGCTTTGTCCTAGGCTGCCCGCTGGACTCCATCGAGGAGGTGGCGGACAGATGAACTTTAAGAAAACTGATGTCCATCATGGATAACCCCTCCGACCCCATGCACCACACTGTAGTGGCCTTTAGCAGCTCCTTCAGCTAAAGACTGTTACACCCCCCGTGCAAGAAGGAATGCTTCAGCAGGTCATTCCTCCCCACAGCCATCAGATTGTACAACAGTGCTCACTAACCCCCAAATACACACTGCAATGCAGTGTAAATAATGTAAATATGTCTCTCCCCCCTCACTGTCTTCCTGTCTCTGTTATTTATATAGAATTTCTGCACTTTATTATTACACTGTTGTAACTGTGAAATTTGCTCAGGGTAGGATAAGTAAATTATTCTATTCTAGTCTAGTCTATTTTATTCAACAGAATTACAATTTTTCCACTAGAAAAGACCTGTAAAGTGACTGCACTGTAATGTGCAGACAGTGTTTTGAAGTAGATTCTTTAGAGCAAGACCCATTCTCTCATTAATTCTCACAATTTCACATTTTGACCCAAGACAAACCTGGAAGCAAAAACATTTCATGTCTTTTATTCTGGAGGCATTTTACTTATAGACAAATGTAATGACAACAATAATCATCACCATCATAATACAATTTATTAAGCCGTTTTTGTGGTCTTGGTCAAATAATCTAATAAATAAATAAAGCAAAAAAAAAACCAAAAAAAAATCCAAATCACGATGATTTGTCTGGATTTTTTCAGTCTCGCTGTGGGAGTGGTCATTCTTTGATGAAGGTAATAAGGAACAGTTCCGTCTCTTGACATTAGATTATACACAGATGGAAAACGACCTCACTGATGACTCACTTCAGAATACTTTGTTCAACTTCATAACATTCACCTGGATCAAACCTACTCGTTTAATTGACTCCTCCTTCTCGGTGCACTTGTGCACGTTTACGAAATGACGACAACACTTGTGATTGGATAAGACAGCTACGTCCCGCCCCTTTACGGACACCTACACACCTTCGGTCTGGTAAAAGACGCTTTCTTCCTTGTAGCCTCAATCACAACTTTTCAGTCGTCAACACTTCCACCTGCCTCCGGAGTGACTGTTTACTATGGGGAAGATAGAGTGGGCGATGTGGGCCAATGAACAGGCTCTGGCCTCGGGACTCAGTGAGTAAATACTCTGTCTATAGCTGCAAATAAATGCACCAGAATGATTGTGTAAATTTATGGAAGTTTGACTTTAATCAAAATTACACAGATAAATACTTTGACTTTTTGTTAAAGCAGTCAGATCACTGTATCTGCTTTTTTCAGTCATGTTGTAATTGAATGAAGTTGTAGTTGAATCTTATCAATGTGAAATCATGCATTTGATAGTAAGGGCTGTTTGTGGTGTGATGAATTTGTTTTAAATGAACCTTCCTGCTTCCTTCTTTCAGTTCTCCTCACCGGTGGTATCGTGGGGGTGGCTGGACAGTTCAGAGGCTGGCAGTTTGCAGCATATGGAGTGTATCCTTTATGCATGAAATAAGCTAAAGGCTATATTTAGCCTGTTTTTAAGTTCTGCTGAAATCTGTTTTGTGTGGAGGATATTTATCTAAAGTGCTACCATACAATAAATTTAATGGAATTTAGATGATGAAGAGATGGGTAGGTTGTCAGCATTTCACAAAGGTTGTTTTGCAGGCTTAAGTTTAACATCATACTTGAATCATTTCCAAAAGATGAAATGATAATGACAGGTTAACTAGGTGTGTTGCATTTAGACACATAATGGTAACAATGTGGCTTTGTTTAGCTGATTACATAAACACACGGGCTTTCCATTAGGTGTACAATTCATTTTCATATGTTTTTAATACCATCTTTCTGATATATCATCTATTATGCTAAACCTCTTCACTAATGTATTTTTAGCACCCTTTAGTGAGTAAATGTTTTGAAGCCTTGACATGCATCTTAGTGCTGCTGGAGCTTTTGTGTGTCTACTTGAATATCCAAGAGGCAAGAGGTCTAAAGGCACGAGTGTGGCGAGAACGTAAGTATTATATTGTGTACATGTTCTGTGATGGTCAGTGAAGACGGAGCAGACGGTCACTCATTTTTGTTGCCGTTGTCCTTCAGGGGCCAGTACTGCTTCACTGTGTGTGTAAAAGCTTTCGGGCCATTGACTAGGAACTACTATGTTAGAGCCTTTCTACATGCTGCGTAAGTTTATTATATCTTCCAGATCTTTTTGTCATTTACACTCCTTAAGCAAAGAGTAACAACTTGCCTCAAAACCATATTTACTTTATATTTCAGAATCTGTGTTCCTGGAGGTTTTATGCTTGCCACTGTCCTTGGGTGCGTCTGTCTTGGAATTGCCAGCCTCATCTATCTTGGAGTAAGTATATGTTTTTTTTTTTTCCCCATCAATCGTTAAACCTCGTCAACTTTGATTAAGCTCTTATTTAAGCCGGGAAGTGGGTTGGTTATGAAAACAAGGAAATGATAACTAGGAAGAGACTATTTCATTACCGGTACCTCAGTTGAGACATAGCCCTACAAATGAAGTAATCTGAACACTCATGGGTGTGACTCAACACTTCAAAGCTGTGTTGCGTCTCTAATTTTAGCTCAATTATATTTACTATTCTAGACAAGATAAGGGTTAGTGATGAAGGGAATTACTGTAAACTGATCAGCTAACATAACACACTGCAGTGAGTTGTAAATCCTTTGTGTTCTGTGTTACTTTCTAGGCAGCAATCCGAGGTGAACACTGGGAGCCCATTCTTCCACAAATTCAGACCCAAAGAAAACCAGTTGCACAGAGCATCAAGAGTCCTCCATCGAATCCCCCACCCAGACCTCCCCCAGAGACGCGTCGGAAACGTGTAGATGACCTTGAGGGGGCAGCCTATGACAATCCCATTCCTGTTACTGCCGACGAGTATTAACCGATTGGTACCCCTGACCCTCCCCTCTGTTACCAAACCCACCAGGACCAGTCACTGTGAAATCATGTCAGGTTCTGTTATTCTGGAAAAAATTAATTGAAGATAGTGATTGCTACACACTGTCACCAGCCAACTTTATGTATTTACATTAGTAAAAATGAAGATTTGCTATAATTATTGTCATATTTAATCTGTGGGAAACATAGGGGTGTAAGGTCCGTGCTGTAGATGATAAGTAACAACCAAATCGTAAGGTTATTAACTATGATGAATATGTGAACAAACTCTCACATCTTAAAATGTGTTATATTCTGTATGTATTTACACTGTGTTCTTAAGTCTCATGTTATCTGCTCATTACAATGCAGTTTTATTGCACACAAAATCATCTACCAAGGAAAACCGGTTCATTTTTAACAGATTTTAACCATTTATTAGAAGTTGGATACCACACGACTTTTTCTTTCCTGAACCTTTGTTGTCTTGTAAATAAATGCCATGTTACATGAATCATCATTTGACTTTTGTCTGAACCTCTGAATAAGTACTGTGTTGAAATTAACTTTTAACTTCCCTTTTTCACAAGCTCTCTTTCATTACATCACAAATGTGCTGTCTTCTTCTGCATTGTTTGTTACAGGGACATCCATTGTTAACCTGTTGTTGAGGCAATGAGAGTTATTCATGTGAACCCCTTCATGGTTGTCAGACAAGTTCTACACAATGGTGTCAATTTTTCCCATAAGTCTCTCAAGTTGTCTTTTTGTTGGCTACAGCTGACCTGTAAGGCATCTGAAGAAGGTATGTAACCAACAGCGTACAGCAGTACTTCCTCATTTTAGTGTGAGGCACAGATGTGCAGCTCTAAAAATGATTTGTATATAGTGGATATAAGTCACTGCTGCTGTTCATTTTGTTTTCTACTGAGTTTGATTTGTTCCCAGTAATTAACATAAGATGATGATGTTTTCTTATGTTTTTCATCTTTTAGTTGTGAAATATTTTTACTAAAAGTGCCTTTTTTAGACAGTTGTATCGTAAGTAAAGAGCCCGCTGCCACCCTCTGCTACAGGAGAGAACTGCAAATGCAAAATTAACATTCCTCTTTGAAGTGTTGTTTCAGAGCCTACAGGAGCATTCCTGTTATTCCTGGCAAAATTTCAGCCTCAACATTGTTGGAAGAAAGTTTTCACTACATGTTTTCTGCATCATTTCTGAAAGATGATATGTTTAAGGATAACATATTGCCCCTGTGGACCCCCCAAAATGAATTGTGAACTGTAAAATAGGACAAATAAACAACACATTTGTTTTACAAACCAAGTATTTTGTTAATTTCTATGAGGCGGTCCAACCTGTTAGGTCTGCTATTCATTTACAGGGGTGGAAAATTCGAACATTAGCTTTAAATCTTTTATAAGAATATCAGATATACTTTACTTTTTACATGCTGTATCTTTTTTTTTTTTTTTTCATAAAATAGACAAACAGGCTAAGACATTTGACTAAAGGAATTACAACTGAAGGTTATTTCAGTTCACATGGCTGAATTTTGTAGGATATTTTTATATCACTTCTTTACTGGCAGATGTGAAAGTAGATTAAGAATATGTTAGGTTTGTATCATTTTGTAGCTTATGATTCTTGTGGAACTGGCCATGTTCAAATCTAATGCATACATCAATAAAAGAAATGTATATGAAAGTATTTTTAAGGTCCGTTACCTGTGTTTAAGTAGTAAGTGATTTGTTTAGGGTGTAAGTTAATGAAACACCTATATTGATTACTAAAGCAATTTAGCATCGATGTATAAGAGGAATGAGTCAATAATTGCTCATAGATTTGAAATGAAAGATTTTTTTTTTGTGTGTTTCTGTTTTCATCCATTGAAGGTCTTACACTCAGATGCTCTGTATCAGGTTTCTAATTAGTTTTTTGTGTCAACCTTCTTTTTTTTTTTTTTTTTTAGCAGCTTAAAAATGTGTCAAATGCAGTAACATTAATCATACTGCATTTAGCCCCGCGGAAATAATTGTGGTTGTGGTAACTGCACATTTATTTTTTAATCTTTCTTATTGAGGACAACATTCAAACTGAAGGAGGAAGAGGACGAGGGCATGAGGAACAGGAGAGAACATTCAGTGATTTCTTGATTAAGTGGCACATTGATTAGAATAGGTAAAAACAGATGGAAAATGTGATAATTGTGATGAATATGAGTCAGTACAACATGTTATATTGAAATGCAGGAGGTATGAGGAAGAAAGCAAAGCACCGAAAGAAGCGGTAGAGAAAGAAAAAAAAATTCCATTTAAAATAGGAAACCTTGGTACCTTTTTGTTTCAGAAATTGCAACGTGTTCTTAAAGGAAAAAGGATTGTTTGCCATAATTTAGGTTTTTAATTATTTTCTGATTTTATTTTGATTTATTTGCCAAGGTACTGCTTATATTCCAGTCCAATAGGTGGCGGTAATCCATCTTAAGATGGTTTCCAACCGCCATTAAAAACAGAAGAAGAAGAATAAACCAATGCGATTGAACTTGTTTCCATTGGTTTGCTGTGTTTTTCAGCTAAAATAATATCTTCTTGAGAAGCGGACACTTGGTTGTATGTGTTTTGTGAGCTCTTGACCATGTCCTCACGGGCTTTGAGGAGGTTGAAAGGCAAACAGCGGGGTCAGGAGGCCCTGGACCTCGGGGATCTAACTTTGGGTGACGGTCCGGAGGAGCAGGCTGAGGGAGAGGAGGAGCAGCTGGACACGGCTAACGTTACCCCACCGTCAAACAGCAGCCGAAAGGCAAAGAAGAACAAGGCTCAGAAAAACTTCAGCAATATTTATGAACTGGTAAAGAGATGGGCTTTCCTCCAAATACCTATATGTTACTTTTGGCGTCATGTCTCTGTCGATCAGACCCATGGAGTTAGCTCTGTGTTGGTAAACAATGCTAACGATGCTAGCTGTGTTAGCTGCTCATCTGTCAGTTTATCCATCCAGATGTCACTTTAACATTTTAGTTGTGTAATAATATTACTATGTTAGTTAAAGTGAGATAATTCAACACTTGAAAAAAATCAGAGAAAAGAACTCGAGGACACACTGACAACATAAATATGCTTATCTAATTGTACTCTAAATTAGACAGCAGTGTAAATTTCACATGAAGTGATTCCTGTCTTCATGCTTTGTAAAGTCGCTCTCATATTTATCTATAGAAACGTAATCCTATTTGTGTAACATATAGATAGTAAACAAAGTTAGTATGTAAATATCTACGCAGTTCTCATCAAGCCTGGACCAAACTGAAACTGAAATCTACTTCAAAATGAGTAAATAAATAAAAGAAATCAAGTGAATACTACATTTTACAGTTATTCATAATATACTTACGTTATATTGCTTGTAGAAATAATTTAATGTTTGTTCAAAATCAGGATAATATATATAAAGTAAATCACATGCACATAAAAGCACACAACCTGAAACAAACATATAATAATTCATCAAACAAGTTTTGTGTCTGTCATTGGTTATTATAACTATGTCATACATTTACACATTAAACTGTTGTACCTTCTTATTTTCCAGTATTTTCTATGAAGATCGCTAATAGCTATAATTCTCAACCATAGCATAGGAAGCAAAATCAGTTTCAGCAATGTCACAAATTTACCAGTGAAAGCACAGAATGAAAATTTTAATAGACATAATCATAAGTAAAATTATCAGCTTAATAATTACCTCTACCTATCTAAGATGCATGAAAAAAGTACTTTATGCAATATCTGTGCTCAACCCAACATTATCGTTTGTCAATTTTATATTTTTCCAGATTGGTGATGTTGACAATGAGGCAGAGAAAATCTCACCTCATGAAGACACAGGGAAACCAGATGGAAAAAACACAAAAAAGAAAGACAACAGAGAAATAAAAAAGACAGATGAAAAGGAAGAGGAATCTACTACAAAGGTGAGGGGAACCTTTATAATTAGAGTGACAATCTGTGATTCACCAAATTGAACTTAAAAGTACATAAACTTATATCTTGTTTTTTGTTTTAAACCAGTCAACATCTGGAGACAAAATGAAGAAGAAGAAGAAAAAGAAGAAGGCAAAAGCAACATCAGAAAATGGACAGGTGGGGTATTTGAGAATGGAGAATTTTGAAAAAGACAATAGTGCACATTATTGTTAGAGATGTCTGTCAGAAGTAACACTTTATATCCAAATGATTTTACAGAAAATAATATTATATGAAAAGACTCTTCAGATACATCACTGTAACATCATTCTAAACAAAATATGTTTCAATTAATTGACATGTTATTAAGATAAAAATACTATTTAATTACTATTTACTATTTAATTTCAGGGTCCAGCAGCTGATGACAACATTGATCTATTGTTGGAGAAGCTGGAGCAGTCTCAGGGTCTAAGTTTGCAAAATGAGGATTGTGGAGGTTCAGACAGGAGATCTGTGCTACACGTGGAGCACAGGTACTATCTGATATGGTTCAGGACCAGATTGTCACTACACTTTTTCTTGATTTATTTCTAGATACTCTTGTGCTCTATTGATAAAGTCCTGTAATTCCAGATTTGCTGCCTTGTTGTGATGTTTCTCATACATAAGTAAAAATAATTGAATGGCTTTAAAAAAAAATATTTTGGAAAATGCACTAAAACTGAGTCAACATAGATTGTGAAAGGTCCTTACTATATTTTCAGGCACAAAATATTCTAGTTTTAGAAATAAACCAGCCAAAATTCCTAACTAGTTGTTTACATGGCAAAATTGAAAAATGGAAATGAAAATGAGTATTAAGTAAATAATCTTGTTATTTCATTGAAAAATTGCATTTATCGCAACATACCTTTGCAACAACGTAATTGCATTATCTAAAGAATCCTTTGAGATATCTGGGCCAAATTTACACAGACAATCTAATGTAAATTATAGGGCAATTACTTTCAACAGAATCTTGCTTTATATTTAGTCGAGGGATATTACACATTATTACATAACACATTATTAAAAATTCAGCCTCCTGCTTTCATTTCTTCAGCCACGTTTCAGGGTTTCTTTGGTTTTTTTTTTTGGGGGGGGGGGGACATCTCCCTCAACCAGAAAGGACCTTTTATTCCTCTCCAGGTATAAATAGGAGACATGTTTTATTTTTAATGTGCAGTAAAACAATTGAATTGAATTTAAAGAATTGTCACAGAAGCAGAATAATGTCGTAGAAGAGTATCTCAACAGAATATGCTGTTTACATGACACCTGTCAGATTCTTAATATTGTCATATTCTGGTGAAGAATAGTGGGCACTATTATCTATCTGCACTGTTGGTGTAGAGTCCAATATTATAAATGTCCGGGTGCTGTTTTTATGTTTTGTTTTTTTTTTGTCCTTTGACCTCTAAAGATGTGAATTCCTTTTTGTTAATTTATTAGGAACCTAAATCCAGAGACGGAGCTTAAAAGATACTTTGGAGCTCGAGCTGTTCTTGGGGATCAAAGGTAAAGAAGAAGGAATTATAATGAAAGATTATTTGTATATAAGTATCCACTGTCCTGCAATATGTATATTTTGTCTTATTTTGTCAGACCACGACACAGAAACAGACAGTTTCATCGTAGCACCTGGATGACCAACCCCAAGGACAGCTGGCCTCGCTTCAGCCGCCCAGGTGGGCCCTAAATCCAACTTTTACTTCTCTATATCTTCTGTGTTTGAAATGACTTCTATGTAATATTGATATTCATTATCAACAACACAGGGCAGTTGTTTACCCACACCTACCTACCAAAATATCAACTACTTAACACATTTCTATAACATAACATTTCTAGCCATAGATTGTATCACTCACTTAATAAAACGTAAAGCTTATTTTACATACCTCTGCATTATGATATCATCAAGAATTCACATTCAAATGAAAGCTCAGTCAGTCCAGCAGTCAATATAACACTGCTGAATTATAATCTTCACATATGTTGCTGAGTCAGATAATAGTTTATGTTATGTTCACTTAGCTCTGTTTTATACAAACAAACCAGATGGTGGGGGTAGATAGATATATGAGGAATTCCATCTGTTCTTCTGTCCCTCCATATGATATCTTTATCCATCTGATTTCTCAGTCACTCTTCACTTGGTTATTTTAATATCTGACACATTCTTTATCACCAGTAGAGGTGTACTGCACAATTTGATGGCTAAATTAAAGTTAT
>JAPSES010089635.1:0-22459 GCA_029822895.1 Maxillicosta whitleyi | reverse complement strand
TGATAAAAACAGTGCTTTTATTCATTCCATGTTTTCTTTTCTGTCTGTTTTAGTCACATGACACACACACAGGAGTTTGTACTGGATTGCATATCCATTGTTTTTGGTGACTTTTGATGGTCTAATATTTTTTCCACAACTGTAGTTTTGTAACTCATGTTAAATAAGATGTGAAACCAATGTAGCCTGTTTACTTCCTGCATCTTGTAATATTATCAACATTATATCATAAGCCCACCGCCCTACATAAAATAAAACATGTGAAGGCAAACTCGAGTTCTGTGACTGTTGCATTTTGGTAAAACAGAACCTAAATACAGCACAGAGCCAAAGTTGATGAATTCAGGGATTTAATTCAGGTGATGGTGACAGATGGAGATGGATGGTGAACTGCATGTTTCAGATGGAAATGATGAGTGTGGTGGTGGAGGAGGTGAGGATGTGGGCGGGATGAGTGATGTCGTGGGCTGAAAGCGTGCGCTCACATGTTCAATTTCACATGTGTGACATGTAGACATGTCACAGAAATTGTCTGTGGGTCGATGAGAAGATAATTAGAGCAAGAGGATTTTCCAATTAGACCTGGCGTTCACAAAATTGATAAGGGTCTGAGCCCATTTTGTGCTACTTTTGATTTTGCCTCTATATGTCATGTAAAAATAGTAATAATAATAATAATAATAATATGAATAAAAATGTTTACTATACACAAGTCTTTCTTTTCATCACACCTTCACCTATACGATCTGATCATTTTTTTCAATTTAACCAACTTTATTAACATATTGAGCCCAAAAATACACAAAAATCATCAAAACCGACTTGAAAAAAATATACTATTACAATATGAACATATGAAAGTAAACCTGAAACATTAAAGCAATATGCAAATATTTCTCATAAATAATATATACTTACTATACAGGTATTTTTTTTATTATCTTTCACTGCAGGAATTCTTCAAAACAAATGTGCAGAATTATTCAGATTAGTCAGATGAAGAACAATCAAATTCATCCATATTTAAGTCTCTGTCACATATTTCTTTAAAGTTATAATCTATTACCTGAATCAGATTATTTATTTTATCAATGAAGGGTGTGGTATTATAATCTGAGCAGGATTTGTAACGGTTATTATAAAAAAAACCCGAAAACTTCATTTGAAATGTGTTTAGGATCTGTGCATTCATCTCCATTTATTATTCAACTACAAATGTTTATTATTGTTTTTATTTCTTTTTTTTTCTTTTGTCTTTTTTGAATTAGTTTTTTAATGAATTCTTTTTATTTAAAAAAATATCTTTTTTTGTCCTTTGTTGTTAATTATTCATTTGCTTTATTATTATTATTATTATTATTATTATTATTAATTGTGTGTTTATCCCTCACATTTGGAGGACAACTTTATTTTGAATTATAAGTTTGTTTTTTTTATTATTTCTTTTAAGTTTTTTTGCACTTTTCTTATTATTTTATATTTTTATAAAAATGTATTGAATCAATTTTTAAAAGATTTTGTAAAATGTTTGTAATTACGTTATTTTATGTAATGGTCCACCTTGCTGGGCGATGAGAACAAACTCACCACACTCAGTGATGGGCACGAGGTGAGGGTGTAAGAGGCCACCTGAACCTCCATGTTGGGGATGACGTAACCGTTCTTTTGGCTATGGATTGACTGTCTATTCATCCCGTCCATTTGACTGTCTGATGGGAGACCCCAGGAATCCGTCACGATCGCAATCAAAATTCATCTATGCGTGAGGGTTTGAGGGCGTGTGGGCTGTAGGAACAGTTTACATAATGAAACAGATTGGACAAATACCATCCGTAGCCTCGTTTCGAGCACACGGAGGCCAGAGGGTGATTTTCACTTGGACTGAATGGGATATATGTTGAGCAGAAACACCAGTGTCACGGCTTCATTCTGTTGGCTTTCCTCAAATATCAGTGATTCATTTGTGCTCTCCCACGTGTCCCGTCATGTGACATTCACAAATAACCATCAGTCTGGAATGCCACAGAAGGCGGTAGAATCCCTGTGACCCATATGAAGGGTATTCTGTCTGTCTATAGGGCACAGTGTGATGATATGAGGAGGGAAGGCCCACATATCAAAATTATGCACTGAGGGTTTGAGTAATCTGTGGTTTCGTACATATGGACTGATCACAGTTAGATGGGGATAGACTTTGGTAGGAGGTTTAGAGTGAATTAACATTTTGTGTTGTACTGTTATGTCATAAAACAGTCAATGGTTTTCCAGATACCTTTATTGCATTTGATACAAGGTCTTTTTTTTTTCTACTTTAATCATAAAGTGATTGGTGCTAGTGATGTCCTGATCTGGATTTTTTTGCTTCCTATCTGATCCAATTTTTTTTTTTTTTTTAGAATTAGTTTTGCCAATACCGTCCCAATACCTTTTTACAATGAAATTTTGATTTAAATTTGCAGTCATTATTTATAAGTTATTATGGTGTTATTTTACTTGAGATCACAATTGGGCTGATGTTGTGCAGCTAATTTTCCTTTTCTCTGACAAAATTCAGTCCAATCTTCTAAAATATTTAGATTGTCAGCCAATACCAATCGGGACATCCCTAATTGGCGCAACCAGTAATTTCAAGATGTCGTTATCTATTATATACATATCTTGTAAATATCATAATACACGTGCTTTTAGTTTTTTTTTCTCTCAAAAATATATATGTCTGTATGTAATAAAATAAAATATAATGAAGAATGGCAAAGGGAAACACACTTTTTAGAAAAAAATCTCCATGGCTTCCAAGATTTTTCCATAAAATGTGAAACACGACAACATTACATTATTTAGCAGAAGCTTTTATCCAAAGCGACTTACAATAGAGGACATAAACATAGCATATAACACTTGCAGATACAAGGTGTACAGGAAATACACAGAACAATAGGTGCCGACTGGGGTTAGTGGGGTTTTGTTTTGTTTTTTTTTGTGCTTTTGCATGGGGTCAAGTAGAGTAAATCGACACATACACACACTACAGGGACTACCCCGGATCTGGGCAGCTCAGACATCAGTGCAGTAAATAGTCTTTACATGCTTCTTGAAGGTTGAGAGAGATAATGCTAGCCTTGACAATAGAAACAAGTAGTGTGGCGTGATGAGGAGGATACCAAATTGTTTGTCAGTTTCATTCATGACAAAATACAACAGCAATTGTAATTGGAAAAACAGCAAAAGAATGAAGAATCTACCTGACATGGAAGTCTTATACTCTGTTGCATGAGGTAACTTAGCTTATACCACCATTTTCAGATAAAACAATGGAGCTAATGCTGCGTTTTTTTATACACGGCCAACTGTCTTGGAGCTCAAGTATGACGTCACGCTTCCGCATTAAGTGTTTTATTATGCTTCCGAGAAGGAGAAAAATGGACCCCTCCAGCCGTAGTTTTATGTACTTCAACCGTTTTCATTTTATTAATTCGTGATTTCATTTAGCGAATCTGACAGCAAGCCTATATAGTTCGTTGCTAGGGACGCTTAGCAACATCCGTTTGAAATTAGTATTTTGTTCAATATTGGCCTCACCAAAACACCGATACCCATAAAGACCCAGTAAGGTTATATCAGTAATACCCGAGATTAAAATTGTCATTTAAAACACCAAAGTGGTCCAAACACAAAGAAAACAGGCGCCGTCATATTGGAATGCATCTTGGAAATCTTCCTCGGTCTCCTCTGAGTTCAACCGAGCAAACGAGATCACCTTCCGAGGAAAAGGGGCGTGTCGCTAGGCAACGCCAATGGAGCTCCGAGACGGAAGAATAATAAAACGCACCATTAATCTGTTTACTCCAATAGAGTAAATGGAAATGTGACTGCTTAGCATTTAATAAATAAATAAATAAACTTTATTTATTCATTTCATTCATTCATCACCTGAACCAATTTTATCCTCACTAGGCTCGTGGGGGTTGCTGGAACCTATCTCAGCTACTTGTGTGTGAAGGCAGGGTACTGAAAATTTTTTCTTTTTTACTATTTCAGAAATTTTGCCACGGCAAACGAAAAAAATGAACATATGGTTAATAAATGGGGTCTTGCCTTTTGATGAATGGTGTATTTCCAAAACATGCTAACTCTAAATGTCATCTGTTCTGTCTAAAAATCATGCTTTGGACAGTGCTGCTCGCTTCAATGTAAAAAGGCTAGTAAGTATAACAGAGTTAAAGTAATGATTCCACTTAACCATTTCTCACAGTTATTTTTTTTTTTATTCATTACAATTTTATTTTATTGTCATTGAATGCAGCACCCCTGCTGACCAGGGTAGTGCAACCCTGGGAGACAGCCCCTACTTTTGATTTGCGCTTTACCTGGTGAGTATACTTATCTCATTCCCGTCATTATTTTATATTATTTATCTTAATTTCATATTTAAGTGGATGTTTTGTATTATTTTATTCATATAACGTTTAGCTATCTATCTGCTGAACACATTATTCTGTGAAAGTGACTGTTTTCGTTTTGTTTTTTTTTGACATGTGGTGAGTTAGCTAACTTCCATTTTATTTTTATTTTTATTTTGGTTTATCAGTGTGAGAACACGGTTGGCTTACAGATGAGACTGACTCTATATCCTTCTGCCAGGTATGTGTTGTGTTTGCTCTATCTTCATTCTAAAATTAAGAGATAACAACAGTTTTGCTGTGCTATCTACCTGCAGTATATATGTTCAGGGTATAGATGAGACTGACTATGTCCTTCAGATAGGAATAAATAGCAAGTGTCTGATGCACGAATACAACTACTATATAAGCATAATAAGGGATTTTCTTAACAACAACATATCTAGATTTCCCTGCAATGAACAATTGTCTTAACCATTTTAATTGTTAGCAGTTATGGTTCACACTAGAAAATTATACATCAGTCCCATTTATATCAAATAAAGGAATACCGCAAGGATCTATTTCAGACCCTATAATTTTTTTTTTTTTTTTAATACATAATGTAACCCATAAAGACCCAAACAGCCTCTAGCAACCAAAACCATCTACTGATCTAACATGTTTAATAACTGTTGATCCATGAATATTATCAATACATGTAAATAATTGGTAGAAAACGCAGCTTGTTATCTTTTCATGGTCAATCAGATATGACCCATTTGGATGTTCTGAGGCACCACAGTGAACGTGGAAATGCCGTCATCTTCTACAACATTGATTCACCAGTAAAACCCATGGAGTTGGATCAATGACAGTGAAAGGACACACTTGTTTTTATGTTCAGTTTATGATAGATCCCCCCCCGTCACTTTTTCTTCAGTTTTCTCTGTTTTGATATGATAACCTTTGAATTTACTCTTGAATTTTAATCAACATCTACACCATTGTCATCATGATCAGTAAATTAAATATAGAACGTACATGATTTACACTGAAAAACAATAGAGTATAAAAAGTCTAAATAATGAGTATAGTATTACAACCAATGCTAAAACACTTGAGAAAGGTTTATATATATGTGTGTGTGTGTGGACAAAAATTCACTTGAGAACTGGTACAAAAGTACCACTAGGGTTTTATAAGTTACAAAATGTAATGAGTGTTGTTTACTTGCACTTGTATGACACAAGCTCCTGAAATTGAGCCATGAGCATATGCAACACATTGGTCCTGCAAATGACATACCTTATTTCACCAAACGCAGAGGTTCTGTTATAATATTAGTCCTTGCCTCTATAATTTGGTGGGACATGCAACTTCTTCACATTGACTCATTTCCTTGTAGAGCATAATGGAGGTTGCTTAGGAGATAATAAATCAAAGTTTTAATGGGGTTTAGGCGGAAATCCATAACTCTTACATTGCACTGTATAAATCTTTCAAAGGAGTGCCATCTGAAAAGATGGATGATATTATTCATGACAGCTGCAGTAAGGAACATATTTTGTCTTTCAACAGTTATCTGTAAGTGGTAAACCTTCCCTCAACATCAGAACCCAATAAATCCACATAAAAAACACACTGTGTTTTCACATGAAATGGTACATGCATAAAGACTTGCTTCTTACAAAGATGTGGTGGCTTTAGACTGAGATGAAAGCTGTTTTTCTTTTCAATTTGAGACTCGACTTAGATTTCACTGTTCATTTTTATCAGTATTAGATTATCATGGTGTAAATTACATGTATAGTGCTTCGTCCCTATTTAAGAGTCTGGATTCTGTGTATCATGCTATAGTTTGCTTTGTGATTAATGCTACTCTGTGCAGTCATCGCAGTATTTTATATGAACCTCCGGCATGGTTGCCTGTGAATCAGGGGGAAAAAATGGATATTGCTTTTTACTGTCACGGCACTGTTAGTTAAACTATCTTTTTATATCCAGTTTCTTATACTAGCATTTTATCTATAGCCTCAGATTGACTGGTTGACTGTTCCCAGGGTGAGCTCAGAACTTGGAAAACTTGTCTGTTTATGCATCATGGGCATGAAATGAATTGCAAAGCACCACTCATCTTGAAGCACTCCCTTCTGAACAAGACGCAATGCTGATTTACATGAGCATCTGTAGAGGGTTCTGAGTTACTGATACTTCTGGTATGGTCTCTTTGTCACTTAGCTTTACCTCTTTTTTTATTTTATTTCAGTCTTGTCAATGTTGTTTTAATACATTTAGGGCTAGATCTGCTTAGATCCTAGTTTGCGTGTGCTAATTTGTGTGCACAATCTAGAATTTTGTATGTGGGGTTGAACTACGGTTTGCGTGTGATTTACTAAGAGTAATTGTGTAAGAAGGTGTAAACAGCCCTATTTAAATGAGGATTTTGCATGCTACTGGTTGTTGTCATGGAGACAATGCACTGGAATAGCAATAGTGTGCTGGAATGATCCAGATGCAAGGAAATGTAACATTACAAGGAGTTTTGTCATACAAGGTAATACATGAGTCCTTTGTGTGACTGACCCCAAACCATCCTCTAGTTCATCTAGAACAGTGGTTCTCAAGTCTGGTCCTCGAGTACTTCTATCCTGCATGTTTTAGATATTTTACTTCTTCCATCATACCTGGAAACCATTACATCATTATCAGGCTTCTGCAGAGTGTGGTGATGAGCTGATCATGAATTGAACCAGGTGTGATGGAACAGGGAAATATCTAAAACATGCAGGATAGTGGTATTAGAGGACTGGATTTGAGAACCACCGATCTAGAAGTTGTTGGATTGAAAGACTGTCAGGTGCATATAATTTTGTCACACTATAGTCTAATGTCGGTGTGTATTTTAAATCACAATCATCAGATCAAGTGGAAAAATAGCCTTTTCTACAAGAGTCCTTTTAAGTAGGTGGGGGGCATACATTTCAATTATTATTTTGTCTTTCCGTCCTTCCAAAAGTGTTCACACGAGGGTGAATAAATGTTTCCTTGCAACAATAACTGCAGCTATGTGTCAGCAATTACACATACAAACCATTGTCTACATTGAACACGTTTCAAAGGGAGGTGCACAATTTCTATGAGCAAAGTTGCTTTTTGGTTTGATTAATCACTTTGCGTGTGCTAAATTAATAGATTCACTTTTTCTCCTCCCAGTATACACACAACGCACAATTCCATGTAAACACCTCATATTACTTATTTATTATGGCAAACATACTAACTGGATGGAGACACATCAATTTGCACTTTTGAAAGACCAACCCTTAGTCCGCACTGTTAGTAAATCAGTTTGTTGTATTTTATTTTATTTTTTTGTGTGTGTGCATTGAGTTTGTACATGTAAATCTTTAGTACATCCGGCCCTCAGTGTGTTTTATACACAAAACTGACATTGAAAATTTTTCTGGAAGAGGTGTTGCATCTCAGTGGACCTTGGATAAATAAAACCTGGATAAATAAATGCAATAAAACATTTTTTATTGAGTACATGCAGTGCAGTTAGTAGACTGTTTTATGCTTCAGTTATTAGTCTTACTAACAAAACTAAGTGCAGAACTGTGTTATCATTTCCATACAACAAGAACAAAAACTGTACACAATACCAACACTAAACAGTAAATCAGCTAAATTAGAATAACAGTACTGTAATAAATAAATAAATAAATAAAAAATCAATACTGTATCATCACCCACAGATGATTCATATTCATATTTTTATTCAACTCGGCAAAGACTGAGGAATGATAATAATTACCCCAAACACACTAGACCATGTAAAAGCAGGAAAAGAAGAGGTTTTACTGGTTTAATTAAAATAGATTTGTCCAATTTAGTCGACTCTGCGGGCCCTACTAGTAAGCCATTGTGCACAAATTCAAGGATTGATGACTGATGTACCTCAACATGCTACAGCAAGCTTTAATGACAACAATTGCCACTGTGTTTTTCAGCCTCAACAAATTTCTGGGAAAAGCTCCTGCTGCTGCACTAGACACCTCAAAAATAGAAGCAGATACTAAATATAGAGGTCATAGTAACACATACTGTAAGAAGACCATGACCACCTTTCATACAATAATATAATTTTATAGTTATTCTTTTGGAAATTTCACATGTTACGAGACCAAAAAAAAGTTATAATTTCAAAAGTTTTTCTCTCACAAATGAAAGATACCAACAATTTCTATAAGTGATTAAAGTGTTTGTCAGTGGGAGTTCTTGGAATAATCGTCATCATTTCTCTTCACAATCACGGCGGTAATTATTTCCATGTTGACAGATAATATAGTCTTATGACGTCATTACATGTTGTCAGTAAAACAATTAAAACACACACCTGTAGACTTTGAGATGACTAAGACGCTGTTTTATGGGAAATACCCTGAGTTATCACTGCCCAGAATAGTTAATACATTAACCCATAAATACCCAGTACTGCTTGTGTGGCAGTTCTCAAACAGTTTTTTCCCTCTATATTTAACTTTTCTTAAGTTATTTATCACTAGTAGTTATAATATTATCCTCTGCATTTTAGATATTTTCAGGTAAAACCAGGTCTATGGGATGAGAGAAAATTAAGAAAAAACTCAGGAAAATGTGACTTTTTCAGCAAATATAACAATAACTGAACGTAAAACAAGTGTCTCCTATGATTTTAGGCAAAAAACAGTTTCGGGTGTGCAAAAAAAAAAAAAAATCAGGGTGTGCACTTGTTTTTTTGGTGGCTGAGTAGCGGCGCATGGTTGATCTTGTCTATCTATAGTCCATATACATATGAATCTCCTGCTGGGATTGAATTTCAGGCCAATCAGAGGCCTCCTTTCAAATGGTACATTACTTGACCAATCAGATCGCATGTTTCTTGGCAAAATGTAGAACCAGAAGTCAGTTGCTAGTGTATTGTCACATATCTGTGCACAGTGGTTTTGCTCAGACATCTCATCTATGACCTTGTACTCAGAACAGGTGGTTCTAGTTTGTTTTGAGCAACAGACACTCGCTTTTGTGTAGGAACTGTTTCCTGAGGGCATGGCAAGTCTGGTGCCATGAGAGGTTCAATAACATTAAACAGGTCAGTCAGAAATTCAGAAGCCACAACTTGGAGATCTTCTGATGTACAATTCTATCCCAGAAATCTATTCTGTGTGGCCGCTGCAATAAATAAGGACTTTACCATGGGATGAATATACGTTACTTTCTTTTAAGAGTCAGTGTAATAGCAATCCAATAACTAGCACTACAGGACCAACACTGTGGAGGTTTTACATCAAAGTCACTGCATCCATCTTCTTTAAACAAGCGTCTTGCAAGAACTATACAGTATTTTATGAGAATTACATGTTGCAAGACGGGACTAGAATCATACATCAGAAGTCAAACACTCTTCAATGGAAACACCTATAATTACTTAGTTGAAATTGTAGCAATATTGTTGTAATGGAAACCCAGCTAATGTGGACCATTTCCTGTCATTATCAAGTAAAATTATTACTTTCATCCTCACCCACTAAACCATATTATAGGATCTATTCATCAAAATCACACCATTCTCTCCACTTGTCCTTGCAAAAAACTAGTCACAAAGAATCAGATTTTTGTACAAGTTGATATCAAGTTTGCATTTTTTAAGTTTTACTGTGACAAATAGTTGAGGAAAAAGTGTGAAAGGCATGCAGTGAAATGTGCGCCAAAACAAACTATTCAGGAAATGTGGAGTTGTGAAGTGACAAAAATAGAGGAAATGAAGACAGATGAGGATGGAAAAAAAATCACAACAAAACCGACTCACAGATGCCACAAAAAGCTGCACTGTTAACTTCTGAGTCTGACACTTTTAAATTTGATAGTACCATCTGCTCATGTTTAAGCCTCGGGAACACAAAAGCACAATGCACAAAAATGCACAAACTTCAGTAGAAACCTGCAGCATAATTTCTCCTCTTATGTTAATCTTCAGTCACTTGACTCTATCTACACTTAAGGTTAAGAACACCTATTTTCACACAGAGTAATAAGTAAACAGTTGGATTCATACCGTAAGAAGGATACTAAATTATGATTTGATCAGTACTTTAAAACACAAAATTGCAATTGTGCATTAATTTCCCATCCTACATTTCAAAAGCAAACATGGTTCGTCTTTACATGTACATTAAATTACACGGAATAACAATTTTAATGACTGAGACAGAAGGACATACCATGAATACAATAGGATCACTTAGCATGTGCAACTTATACATACAGTGTTGCCTCATTTTTTTTTATTAATAGCTACTCCTGTTATCCATCAATGTAACTTAATTAGTATAGTCTGTTAATTAGGAGATTTAGGTCAGGCATGAGTATGCATGCATAATGAGATGGCTGTATGTTGTTTATAATTGGGAATACAAATTTACTTTAGGATAATGTGATACACTTACAGAGTCAGAGTGCCAGGATAATGAATTACCTACTTAGAATGTAGAGATGCACTTGTTAGGATTCGTTTATTCATGGAAATACTGTATATGCTCAACACAAATATCAGTTACTGCACCAGCCTGGCATTTCCAGGAAACATGTTTCTTGAAAGTATGTAACATGTTTTCTTTCCTGTGGTGGTTTAATAGAAAAACAAAGTAATTCTTGTTATATGGTTTATCTCTTTACACTTTTGTTTACGTTTCAATGCTGTTCTGCATGAGAGACAAATTTCTGGACAACTTTTCGCTCCTCTAGAGCATCCTCATACACCTCTTTTCCCCTGCACTGTTCAGCGCGACTCAACTTTTAGTACTTTTCTACTGAGGGTTGTACCTGGTAACCGTACTTTTATTTCGTACCACCTCTGGCAAAGTTCTATCCGGGCTGAGTAGGCCCTGAAATTTCACTGCCGGCCACTGATTGGTCAGAGGGAGTGTCATCACATGTGCAGTAAGGTGTGACCATCGAATGCAAATGCCACACACCGACAAGAGCGATAGCAGATAAAGCTCTTCAGATAGCCCATATTGACAAAAAACGCTTTTCTTGTATCTTTTCTCGTGACTCTGTTTGGATAGTCGACACTGCTCAATGCGACATTTGTTGTATATAAGACATTAGTTTACCATCAGACATCATCTCTTGGCAGCTCTTATCCCAGTGCTTCCCAACGTTTTTTTGGCTCGTGACCTCATTTTAACTTTACAAATTTCTGGTGACCCCTGTCATTCAAAATAAGAGAATTTTTTTTGCTAAAAAATAATTTGTTTTTGATTGTGTAAGAGTTTGTTATACTATGTTGCAAATAAATTCAGTTTTAGATGACATTTAGGCTATACCTTTTTGGTGTCTACTTCTCAGTTTTTCTTGGAAATGGTGGCTAAATGGCGAAATGGCCAGGCGGGCAAAGAAATCTTTCTATTTTCTGTTCGGTCCGGCGACTGTATCTGGGCAGGTTGAAGCATAGTAACATGATCGATTCAATCAAGATATGCCCTCTCAGATATTCTATCCTGCACTTTATTTGAAGTTGATTTTTACGAGTTAAAGTTTGTGGTGTTTTAATTATGGTGAAATGTATATTGAATCATTAACCCATATTTTTTTTTTATTAGTAATTGTTTTTTTATTTTCAAAGGTTGCCAGAAATTTCAGGCGACCCCCACGGTTAAAAGACACTGTCTTATCCACTGGTCTTCAGCTTTCATAACTGTCCTTGCTCATTTGTTTAGTCTCGCTGCTTATATCCATTTCTGTGACAAAAAGCATCAGAGTGAACAACAAGTACAGCATCACCTCCATTTCATCCATTGTTACTGAGGCAATCACTCTCATTGTCATGCATAATTTAGATTTACCTATTATTGAATGTCTTCAGATGGTGGGAGGAAGCCAGAGTACCTGGAGAGAACCAACAAGACAGATGCCATCAACTGGTGTTGGGATCAAACCCAGGATCATCTTGCTGTGAGGTATGAGTGCGATCCACTGCACCACCATGTCACTAGTGGCACTTATAACTTGACTTATGTCGCCTAAAAATGGTGTCATGACAGTTTGGACCACGCCCAACTCATTCGCATCAAAGTGATACCGATTGCAGTGGAAGAACGACAGTACTGTACCAAACCATGTAGAGTCGAGCCGAGCCAAACTGATACTATGCAGTGGAAAAGGAGCAATAGTGATTTATGAAGGTGTGAGTGTATTTATTATTTATTTATTCATATTTGTCTAATATATAGTGGCTGATATAAAAATAAGGGTTTTATTTTCTGTTTTTATGGATTTTTTTTCGTACTCTTCCCTTCAACTCGACTGCTCAATCCACCATGTCTCACACTTCCTCATTTGCCGAGTGGAGAAAAAGAGCAATGATTGAACACTTGTTTTTACAAACAGAAATGAGAAATCATGTATACTTTAAAAAAAATAGTGTTTGCAAATGGAGTCATGGCACATCTTTGAAGGAAGAACTGTCCATATCTATTCATTAGTTGCTAAATAGAAAGTCTTTGGCAAAAGAAAGACAAAATGATGTTTGTGAGCTTGTTTCTTCATGATTCATGGACAAGACAATTCCCATTTATTTGTTGTTGCAGCTGACGAATGGTCATTAGTTAAATATAATTACACAGAAGGTATGTTTTGAAATACACGGATTTGGTTGCCTGTTCGAAGTGAAATTATTAGACAGTGACTTAAAATTTCAAATGATGATTATACTATATGTAAAAACATGGAACAGGACATCATGTCCAGGTGATATCTGAACCAGCACTGATGTGTAGCATATTGTCCTTCACTGTGCAGATGCCGCCCTCTAGTGGCAGCTGTGGGGAAATGCAGTTCCACAGTGTGGGCCATCTTTCCTGCTTCTTGAAATGAAGTTTTCTGATTCCAGGCCAATTACTCAGAACGCACTCACACTCAGTGCACTCAAAAGTCACTTAGTGAGTGTATTTGTTTCCTCTCTGATTTCTGATCTCAGTTCTGATAAATCTGCAGGGTCCTGGAGGCTCCTCACGCCTGTGTAAACTCTTGCAGATTGTCGTCTTGGTTGGTGTTTTCTGGTAGTTGTGGCTGGTAGTTGTGCAGTGCAGTGTACACACCTCTGACCATGAACAGCAGAGAAATGACAGCAAAGTATGTAGCATACACGAAGAACTGAAAAAAGACATAGAGATCACTTAGATTGGAAAATGAAAATTGTTTTTATTTTATATTTTCCATTGTATTATGAGATGTTTTTTTCATTTAACTTTGTTGAAATTGGTTAGAAGCTTTAATTATAGAATTGGAGACAAGTCTACAATAAAACAAATGTTAGAATAATAAGTCATAATCAATGCTTGCTGTATTTGACCCATAAAGACCCGGCACTACTTTTATATCAGTTCCTAAATTAAATTTTCTCTAAATCTAATCTTTCTTCAGTGATTTATCACCATTCGTTCATAATATTATCTTCTGTATTTTGTATTTTATCAGTATAAAGCAGGTATTTTTCTGTATTCAGTTTACTGATCTAAAGGTTAGTCAACTAAATTAAAGGAGTCAACTGCAGAAAACAAGACCTTTTCAGTGAAATATATCATTAATTGCACATAAACTAAGCATTTCTTCTTCATTGACTCCTCTGCATGGGTTTTACCGGTGAATCAATGTTGTAGAAGATGACAGTGTTTTCACGTTCACTACATGAGCCTCTGAATGTCTAAAGGATCATATCTCATGACCGTGAAAAAATGACGGACTGTATTTTACACCAATTATTTACATGTATTGATAGAATTAGTGGATCAACAGGCCTTAAACATTTTACTTAAGTAGATGCTTTTGGTTGATGATAGATACTTGGGTCTTTATGGTTTAAGTGCATTTTTTTGTGCTTACCATTTACAACATAATGGATTTTATTTACTTACAATTCATGAATTGAGCACTGACCTTAATGGATCACATACTGCGGAACATGATCTAGACAATATCATGACAATCTCCTAAACAGTCCCTTGACCTTCAGTACCTGTGAGGTGATGTTGAGCTGCAGAGTCTTGGTATCGATGACCACGGCAGTGAGGGTACTCTGTAGGATGTTGCCCACAAAACAAGTAATGCCAAAAACCAATGCGTAGCGCTCCCTAGTCAGCATCTTGGCTATCTGAAAACTGGGAAATAAACTGTTTAAAGCAAAGCATTGGACACACAATTAATACTGTCTAAATTCCCTGATGGTTTGCAGCCCTCGGGCTGTTTTGCTTGATTCAGCCTTGTTCATGATACAGTAACATGTACAGTAATGAGCACAGCTGAAGACCATGTTTGTATTAATAATGTTGGGATTTAAAACAAGTACAGGGTCTTAAAAATCAGGTATATATTATTAAAACAATATATAGAATGAGGTATTATAATATATGCTGATTTAACAGTCTTATATCTTAAAATAATGAAGATTAATGGTTAATTAGATACATACATGATGTTATAGGGAGGATAAATATTTATTATAAGCTGAATCGGCGACAGTTTTATGCAAATTGCACATTAAAACACAAAAAAGTGACTTTCTTTCTCATTACAGATAGCAACAAAGCCGCATCGACTTCATTTTACTTGTATATGTACACATTTATTGCTGCATTTCTGCCTGTAGCACAATCCGAAAGAATCCTCGGCTCTTTTTAATTATTCTCCGTGCCGCAGAGGGGCGAAATATCCAAATCCCTTACTATCTTTCTTTGTGGAACGTGGTAACATTTGAAAGCACAAAGTGATTTCCTCATGTTTTTGAGGTAAAATTGCAGATAGTTTGACTCATTATGCCAGAAAATGTAGCGGTCTAATCACTTTAATTCACCGTGGCTGTATTCCATGTACCTGCATTAATTCCAGGGTTTTGGTTTTATGCATGCTGCCTCACTGGCATGCCTTCCCAGGATGCTTAAATGGAACAGATTCATCATTAATGTTATTAGGATTGTGCATTTTCCTGCTTTGACAAGCCAAAATGTCTGCTGTAATAAACGTCTGTTGGCCATCCTCAGCACATCTTTGTTCCTCAAGGACTAGGCCTCTGTAGTCTTTATGCCAAATCCTGATTACAGTCACCTGGTGACATCAACTCTTGGAAATCATACTATTCATAGTTTTTACCTCATTACTAGTCTTAAATTGCCCATGTCCAAAGGTCTTTTTTTCTTACAATGCATTGCAAGCCTAAATGAGAGGATTTAATGTGTATTTACGAATAATAAGAGGCTCATCATTTTTAATTTCATCTACAAGTGGTGACGGGCACACCAAACCCACCCCTTGCACATATTATAGCTTACTTTGGCATCAATCCAGCTAATGTCATCATGACTATACGTGTTTTTATAGAAATTTCACCTATCTTAAGTAAATGGGAGGGGAAAAAATATTTTAAAAATACATTAAAAAATGTGAACTTTCCCCCGTTATAAATAAAGCGGGGGGGTTAAACATTTGTTTGTTACTTTGATAATGACATCTATCCTGGGTCCCTGCAATCTATAAACTCAATGTGGTATGAATTAAACCAATAGTTTTGCTGCTAAAGTGTTAAACAAACTAACCAAAGACAATACCCCTTGCCTCCCCTTTGGGGGGTGGGGTAGTAAACCAAACTTTTATGTGCATTTTCTGTCCTGTCTGACCCTGTGAACTCTTGAATTAGTTCTTACGAGCAGATGGTGGTGAGTGGCATGTAAACCGTTTTGAAGATGATGATGCAGGAGTACGAAGCCCAGATGTTGTCAGTCAAATCCATCAGGAATAGAACCCCTGCGATTACAAGTGTGAAACCCCCCAGGACCAGTTCTCCCCACACAGACCACTCCACAGACACATGACCCACTGCAAATGTAGCTGCAGCTCCTGCAGGGAAACATGACATCGTCCTGGAAATCAATGTCAGTACAGTCAACAGAAAAACGTCCACTATCCAAACAAAAGCACTGTGACACATTAGGCTGACAGCCCATTCCTGCTGATTTGTAATATTAATGTTCATGTCACTTATGGCCTGGAATTATCATGATAAATGTCAAATTATTATTAAATTTAAAGGCTTATTTTTCTTCCTGAGACCTAAAGCACAGGTGTCAAACAGGTCAAAACCGACACGCCAAACGGTCCAATCCTTGGAATGAATTTCTAAATGCAAACAGTTTCACTTAAGATATTAACAATTCGTTTTTGTTCAGCAGCCCATTTCAATTTCATATGGATCACAATAGTACATTACAATCATACTAACCTATAAAAAATGACATAACGAATAACGTCTTTCTTTACTGTAAAAAAACTGAAAATTACATGAACGTGTTTACTTTTACAAACTATCCTTTCACACAAAATGTGAATAACCTGAACCTGAAATGTCTTAAGAATAACAATATTCTGCTTGTTACTAAATGTTTTATTTATTTGTAGGTCCACTGTGATCTGTAATTTGTGTAAATGGGAAGCTGTCTTGCCCTGTTTTGTCTTAATACATTTCATTTCATTCATGGTTGTTCGTATTATTCAATTTTTTTTAAAGGACAGTTTGTAGATGGAAATATTTTCATAATATAATGTAACATTTTTCACCCTAAAATATAGAAGTTGGAGATAAAAAGGTTGTAATTGACATTTATACATTATTATGTTATTATTTTACTGGTTTGGTCCTTTCTAGATCATATTGGACTGTATGTGGCCCCTGAATTAAAATGCGTTTGACACCACTGACCTAAAACATCAACTGAACTAAAAAAGTGAACATTTATAACCACTACTCTTCTCAATATGTTGAAATAATTCAGGTAAAACACATTTTCTCTAGTTTTCCCTGGTATTGGATATGACCCATCTGGGCATTCAGAGGCTTCGTACTGAACATGGAAACATGTTCTGCAGAATCGATTCATCAGTAAAAATTATGTATTTTGAGTGTTTTGTAGACACAGTTTTATATATTTTGCTAAAAAAAAAGGTCACTTTTGCTTCAGTATTTTCTCTTTTGATGTAACAACCTTTTTATTCAGTTTAAAATTTTTATGAACATCTACATAGTCGGAAAGTCGAATATATCAGAATACCTGGATTTCACTGAAAACTGAAGATAAATAATAAATGTTTGAAGAAAACTAAAATATTAACTTGAAGTTACTGCAAAAGTAGTTACTTGTACTATCCAGTCCGTCTGAAAGTCACACATGGGTGAAAACATCCAATTTTTTGCCACTTTTTCTGTCAGTGTAAACAGAGCTTAACTCAATATCACAACCAACCTTATCTAATATGAAATCTGCAGAGACAAAAATAAGTGAAAATCTATTCCCTGAGTTGACAGGGTTTTAGAAGTTAGTTCTTTCTATTTATGTTGAATAAAATGTGCTTGTATTGGATAATTTATGTTTTTGCACCTTTTATTGTTCAAAGCTTTCATTTCCAGACTTGTCTTTCATTACCAGAGCATGTAATTATATCAGTGACTGACCCAGTACAACATGATATAATTCATTTTTGGAATTTTTTTTCATTTTTTTATGTGAGGTCTGCTTAAATTTGTCATAAAGGTGCATGTAATTATTCTTACAACAGCCTCAGTGGGAATTAACCTCAGAGAGTCTGTATTTGCCTAAACTGCTAATAATTGAGTCAGGTTTTGAAATATAGATAGAGGTAATAAAAAAAAAAAAACACTATCCTGACAATACATGCTAATGTTTTTAGTAGTATTAATTTACCAGTTCTGCACCTCTATTATGAATTTTACAGTTTTAATCACATTAAATTTTCAGTTTATTTTTGAAACGATCTGAACTTTTTATGTCTTAGCGTCATTACCTTAGATGAGAAGAACTACCTGCCTAAATGTCGTTATATGTACACATAATGGCAGTAACAAATGTAGAATCTAAACTGTATTAAGCACTTCTATTTAACTCATTTCCACATAAAATGGATTTTATTTTTTTACTGAATGTGACGTTTCAGCCACAGGGTGGCACTGTGCGGCTCTGATACATCACTTCTTGAGAGCGTAGTCTTTGAAAGCACATAAAGTTGGAGATCCCATGCTGTAAATCTTACAGGTATTGATTATTTCTGGACACTTGTCATCACTCTCTCCTCTCTGTCAAGCCCTGGCATTTTCTCTGGTTTTGTCCGTCCCCTGTTTGCCTCTTTTTAATTGAACTCCTGTCCTCATCATACTGTCAAACCTCCCTAGTGATTGCTAAAGGTTAAACAAAAATAAAGGCTGAGCTGCATTTAGTGAGACGAGTGTAAACAGGGCATTTCCTGACTCGAGTGCCCCAGAGAAATGGATCCATTCACTCAGCACTCTTTGTCCACTGAATTATACAGAGCCACTGACTGTAATTGCTCCAGTCTTTTAATTGTGTCTATTTCTTGAGATTCCTTGTCTATTCGCGGCCAATCAGCACTAATAGTTCAACATAAACACCACCTGGGCCAGTCTGTGTATTTAAGATGTACTTAATCAATCCCCCTGGCTCTGATTAGCAGAAGGGGGTCAAACGGAGCCTGAATAATTAGACGAGTTTCCACAGCAGTGTCAATTGGAGGCTTAGCAGGGTCAGCAGGAGGCAGCTGTACAGCTTCATGGAGACGGATCAATAAAGCAGCTGGGTTCAAGTACGATGACACTGTGGGAGCCATGTTAAACAGCAAACTGCTGCTCATATCTCCATTTAATTGGATAAGCGTATATGCACTTAAAGTTATACATGAAAGTAACACGACTTAACAGGTTGGTAGAAACAGGAATTGTCCAGATTTATCGTTGAGATGTTCGATTCTGGTTTTATGGATGATGCTTATATGTGGAACAAAACGATTGTAAAGGCTTGTTATTCACATAGTGTAAGAGCCAATGTGAAGGGATACTATCTTACTAGTTTTTCCATTTTCTGCCCCATTGTGCCTGTACTCCACTACAGCTCAGATGTACATTTGACTGACATATTTAATTACTTTTCAGATGTTTTTCTTGTCCGATGAAAACTGCTCTCTGTATCCCCGAATATGCTGACTTTGAGTGTTTGTGATAAGCTGATGCCCCAAATATATAAATATTTGGCAAAGCTGATATTTTTCTCTACATGTGGGCCTCTCATTCAAATGTAAACAGATTTTTAAAACTTAATAGCTCTAAAAAAATTTTTTTTTTTTTTTTTACAGTAGAGTATCCCCTGAAATATCCCTTAACTCTCACTTCGGTATTTTTGATTGAAAAAAAAATTAGGCAAAATTTGTTCCTGTGTCCAAAGGTGTCTATTTATATTTTCAAAACTTTTTAAAACAAGCTACGTATATTTAACTGTAATATATATTAAAAAAAAACAACACATTTTTTTAGGTAAATTTTGTTTTCAAAATATGAATTGTAAAGTGCCCTCTTTCATTGAAAAGATAAATAAATTGGTTATTTATTAATAAATGAAGCTTTCATCAAATAAACTCATGTTGAATAACACAAAATGAAAATGTTTTTAAAATGTTGCCAAAGCTTCAACTAGATGACTGATAATAAAACTATTGTGTTTTATATTCCATTATTTTGTATTCGGTGCATGATTATTTATTTAATGCATTTCCCCCAAAAAATTTCAAGAACCCCCTGGTCTTCTTCTGCATAATTCTATTATTCCATGTAAATAATTGGTGTAAAATACAGTAATTCATCTTTTCACAGTCATCAGATATGACCCATTTGAATGTTTAGAGGCTCTGTAGTTACCATGGAAACACCGTCATCTTCTACAACATTGATTCACCAGTAAAACCCATAGTGTTGGATCAATGACAGTTGATGGAACTGCTTGGTTTTTGTTCAGTTAATGATATATATTTTACTGAAAAAGTCACTTTTTCTGCTGTGGTTTTCGCTGTTTTTCATATAATAATCCTCAACTGTAATGAGTTTTTCTACATGATCAGTAAATTAAATACAGGAAAATAACTGATTTAAGATGATAAAATGCAAAATACAGAAGATAATATAATAAATGGTGATAAATCGCTTAAGAAAGGTTAAATTTAGAGAAAATTTCATTCGGGAAATAACACAAAAGTAGCACTGGGTCTTTATGTGTTAAATACTTGTGCTTCATACTCCTTCCATCACTGTTAGAGCCAGTGTGGAGCAAACAATGCACAACAGTTACCACAGTAGTGCCAATATTTCATGCTTCTTGTCAGCGCTGACCTTTTAAATATTTAAACAAGACGCCAACTCTCTTTTATAACATTTTCAGAGTTTTCGGATTCCCTAATCATACCCATTAAAAATGTATTGATCCTATTTCAGTTGCCACAAACCAAGTTACACTATGGGGAAAACAAATGTTACAGAAGAAAAAAGGGAAGATATTTAATATCTGTTAGTTGATTGCTCCTGTGACATATTTTTTTTTTATTATTACATTAAGCTGCTTCACAAATAACAAACTTCACTTTCTTTTATTGCCTCTTATTTTTTGTGTCATACTAATTAATGGTTGTTCTGCAGGACTGATGCAGCGCCAAAACAATACATCACTCACACCGACTCCCACACCGTTACATTCAATCTTATTAAGTTGGAACGTCAGATACGTTTTGAAGGAAATATGTACTACCTGGAGTTTTAATAAGCTGAAGGTTTTAATTACCATGAGCGAGAAGTTACAAAGAACTGAAATGGAATGTGTTTTTTTTTTTTTTTTTTTTTAAATATATGCAAGAATTTGGACAGTTATTTTTTTCTAGTACTCTTACATAATCACAGAACTGTCCTTAAGACACCCACAGTAGTTTGACCTCTCTTCACAGGATGCAATAGACTATAAATGATTAAGTGCTGCATCTATTCCTGTTGTTTTAGTACCTCAGAGTCGTACTGAGCAGAACATATTAAGCTCATAATTCATCTAGCCTGCAACAGCTTATTAGCAATTAGCACAATTTTTTTTTTTTTTTTAGGGAAACCTATTATTCTTAAAGGTCCTTAAGAGTAAAGGATTAGTGCGTGTTTTATGAAATCATTTCTAATAAGTAGCTAGTTATAGTAATGATGAAGGTATGTGCTGTAAATAATGTGTAACTGATTACCTTAAAAGTGAATTAAAGGTAAATAAGACATTGAATTAAAGCTGCACAAGACAAAAACAGCGACAAAGTAAGACATGTTTTACATTTTACTACATATAAATATACATTAATGGTTTCACATCACTAGTCTCTTTTTCATTGACCCTTAAATTGGGCGAATTTGGGCAAAAAAATGCCTAATGGAAATGACATTTTTTCCCAAACTCTCATTTTTTGATGAAAAGTTTTTGAGCTGGGATGAGGTGTTTTTTCAGGTATAGAAAAACTGGTAGCCATATCACACAAAACTGCAATAGAAAGACCTTTATCCACAACTAGAGTCATGTAAATTAACGTGTTAATGGATGTTAACACAAGCAAAGAAGAAAAGTTTTAAAAGAAACATGTCACAGTATGTGTGGACACACCAGAAAACAAACCATTTTGTAATTTAGTTCAGGGTAGAGGGGTACTATATAATAATATAATGAATACATCTGTAAATTAATGTGATATTTATGTTTGTTATGATGTTTATGGAACAACTTCTTGTGTCATCTTGCAATAATAGAAAAACAAATGATCACATTTGTGATTTAATGGAAAAAAACCGAGATTACACATTTCTGTTTTTTCAACATTTAGTAAATATCAGTAAAGTTTTGCTCACATGTCCAATGGAAAAGTCACTAGTGAAAAAGTTTAGTCACTTTTTCAAGCCACAAAGTAAAGTGTAAGACTCGCCTCAGATCAATGACTGATATAGAACATTTTACTAAAACTTTACTACTTTGGTCTTAATAACAAAATGAAAAAGTTCCACAAGTAAATGTTGTCTTTGAAGCAATACAACAGTTTCCTTTAAAGGGATAGTTCAGGATTTTTGACATGAATCTCTATGGTATCCCCATCATCAGTGTCGTGCATTCACACTGACT
>JAPSES010089561.1:0-22476 GCA_029822895.1 Maxillicosta whitleyi | reverse complement strand
CATGTAAAGTGTCATGAGATAACATCTGTTGTGATTTGGCGCTATACAAATAAAATTTGATTTGATTTTTGATTTGATTTGACTTACTGTCAGGGGTAAGTCAGTGTGGCTGTGTGATACTGCTGGTGGGGATGGCATACAGATTCATGTAAAAAATCCTGAACTATTCCATTAACCTTTCCTAGAGCTCACTTCGTGTCTGGCATCCATTCTGTGGAGGATCTGGACAGACTGGTGGGCCACCGGGTACCCACCTTGAACCCCCCCACTCAATGGGAGATCAGCAACAGCAGTGGGGTGAGGACCTGGTCTCTTTTCAGCCACATATGCACCAGACCTGCCCTGTTCATGTCAACACTACCGAGAACAAAGACAAAATATTAGTAACCCACTGCAAAATAATGAAGTTTGGTTTTGTTGCAGGTGATTCGCGTTGGCAATGCCTCCATCCTCAGCCATAACCTGCCTGCAATCAATGGCTACATCCACATTATAGACCAGGTAGTCAACATGTCTACCTTGATACAGCTGCTGCATTCAGAAACAGGGTCATTTAGTTACTGACTGACCAACGTCAATAACATGGAAATCACATTTCAGTAGAAGATGAACTCAAATGATGTGTTTAGACACAGATTTAGTCTGAAAGAAAATCCAAACTGCATGTTTTGGACTCTGGGCAGCATCAAACAACCAGAATGAAAGCAACGCAGATTCACAGATTCTATGTCATAACCATGTCGTACATCCCCACCTTGTTCTTGTGTTCTGAACGGCGGCTGTACTGGTGTCATAAGACAGCCATAAGAAACTACTGCTCCCTCCATAAATACAAATACTACAAACTCAAGATCTTGTATGAACCAGGAGATTCTTATGAACCCATTGTTTGTAAGAAGCTTTGTGACAGAGGCTTTAGCAGCTGTGCTCCTGGAGGTACCGCACCAGTAGTCCAGTAATATTAGGCCATTTTTGGCCAAGGTCAGAAAAAATTAGTAGAAAGCTGCAGGGTAGGATCCTTTGACCATCCCAAATAACATACTAAAAGTCCCTTGAAAACTTTTGTGGCATCGCCTATACTACTAGTGAACAACATGTTGACCTGAAAATGTCTCACCAATTGCGTGACAACAAAGATGTTGGTACTCTTTTACAATGGCTGACTGCCCATAGTTTTTAGTCCATAGATTTGGTTCTGTAATGGCGTTGTTATTCCTTCTGAATAGGTAAAGTGGTAACATTCAGTTTGTTTGTGGTCAGATTCTGGCTCCGCCTCTGTCAGATGTCCCCCCTGAACCTCCTAACCTGATGGACTTCCTCAACACCACCTCCAACTTTACTCTGTTCAGACAGTTTGCAGTGGTAAGACTAAGCCTGGGGTAGATTTTAAGGATTTAAACTGCCAAATGAAATATAATATTCATAATTGTAGTTTATTTTCATCTATGGGTCACCTACTATTATTACTACTATGTTTGAGTTTGGACATGAGTTATCATCATGTAATGACCCAAGGCTGATGAAGAACCAATGGATGCTCAGGTTTTGCTCTTCATCAAATCTTCATCATGCATTATTCAGCTTTAAGCAGATATTAAATGTCACTGTAGACATGTTGACCCTAAGTAACTATTGGATTGAGGTTAAGGTGTCACCCTGGTTGGATATAGCAGGGGTGAATGACTTAAAGTTGGATTAACTAGCATTTAGCATGACTGTTGTGCTGAAACCATGGAAACATTGACAGTGTTGCCCCTTCACTGTGGAAACTTAAAGCAGTGTATGACTCAATTTAATTTTGCAAAGTGCACTGTGGGAAGGGGAATTCAATGCAGCCATAGTATGGCAGCAGCAGCAACAAACACGGAAACATTACTTCTTGCTGCTGCACCTTGCAGGGAATTCCATAAAAGCCCATGTAACAGTTTGGCTTCAGTTTGGTATGTAAACAAACAGACTGCTTGTGATGGACTTCACCATAAGGGCCGTGATTCAGAGACTCACGGAGACTAATGTTTCATGATACTAAGTCTATCACTCCGGTTTTACAGATTTGATGAAAAATTGGTGATGAATGTCATTAGCTGCTTTAAATCAATCAAAATCTTGACAATAAGAGAAAAGTTTCATCAGTTGGGTAGAATCAAAGAATGTGACCAATAAAATTCAATAAATAAAAGCCTTATGAGTCTTAAAATTAGCCTGAAATAACTGTAAATACAGAGGTTCAACAGTATTAATACTTAGTCTCTCCTATGAGTTTAGTGGACATTAAGGTAGGGCAAAAAACAAGTTATAGAGTCAGAATCTTTGGACACAACTATTGAATCAACTATTGCAGAATCTTGATACCTACTTGTACAGGACTAGCTGGCTGTGGTTTCCCACAGTAGAGTCAGGACAAATAAGGCCAGAGATCCAATATACATGACCAAATATTCAAGTAGGTTGGTGGTCCCAGACCCAATGTCAAATATTCCAACAGAATCCAAATAAATATGTGTACAATGATTTTTTTTTTCTGTTTTCTGAATGGATGTTCAAATGTCCATAATAATTATGGCAATATAAAATGATCTGAATATATGGTAAGCAAGTGTGTTTTAGTAAGTAACATGATGTCAGACATGAAGGCATTTACCAATAGAAAATGGACTTTACTGAAACATCTGCAGGATCATAGACACAGGACAATTAACCTCCAACAGTAAGATACTATAACAGTGGTAGGATGTCCTATCTGTGATTTTTTTGTGTTTTCATAGATGTTCAACCTGTCCGGTGACCTGGGGGGGTCTGATTTCACCCTCCTACTCCCCACAGATAAGGCTGTCAGGAAACACCTCAGCTCTACCAACACTTCTGTTCTGGTGGGTGGAGTCCATTAAACCAAACCAACAGAGACAGAGGTTAGGCTTGGAGGGTGTTCACTCTGAGCAGAATTGTCATAGACTGAGAGCAGAGAGACAAACATGGGCTGAAAGAGCACGCAACTGACCTGTAGTAAAAGTTCACTGGTCAAAACCCAGTGATGCACTCCTCGGTACAGACCAAATGGTCACGACTCAGTCAGTGAAGACTAAACTCAAAGTCAGAGCCAACCATGGTTCAGGAGGTAGAGCAGGTCGTCTAATAACCAAAGGGTTGGCTGTTTGAATCCAAGCTCTCCTCATCATATGCTGTTGTGTCCTTGGGCAAGAGACGTCACACACCTTGCTTCCAGTGTCACCCACACTGGTGTGTGAATGTATGATAAGGAGGGGGCATTGGGCATGGATAGCCACGACTCTGTCATTCTGTCCCAGGTACAGCTGTGGATACAGGTGTAGTTTAACACACTACAGTGTGAATGTGAGAGTGGATCAATAACCATGAAAATCCTTGAACATTGAGATCCAAGCCAATATTATTATTAAATTGAAGGCAGAAAGACCTGCAAACAAACAAACAAACAAACACTAAAGGCAGCTGTAGAAAAGGTAACTTCAAAGATCTGTGTCTGGATGAAAAGTGTAAAAAGTGTAAAATAAAAGTGAAAGTGTAAAATAAAGGATATTTTCCTTCATCTTCTAAATGGCTTTATCATCACAGGGATGGAGCCTATCTCAGGTATGTTTGGGATGATGGCAGAGTTTATCCTGGATGTGTCACCTCCTCCTTGTTTTGTTAGGATGCAGACACCTTTAAGTACCATGTCATCCTTGGAGACCTACTGTTCCCTGACCACCTGTCTGATGGAATGGTGAAGAGTACCTTGCTGGGGAGTGACTACCAGGTCCAGTTCCACCTCAACGACCAGAACCAGGTGAAACTGAACCAGTGCAGGCATCATACTCACAGGTCCAACATATTTATGCATCTTGAACAGTGAAGCATGTCCTCTGTATCTTCCAGACAGTAGTGAATGACATTCCTCTTGATGGAAGTTTCACCGAGACACAGTATGGTGTCATCATGGTCCTAAACCAGGTCTTAAGGATCCAACGGAACCGATGCAGGAAACCCATCATCCTGCAAGTCAATGTAAGTACATGAGGCCCAGCTTGAGGTGCAGCAGGTTTGGGTGGAAATGGAGCAGGTGGAAGTGGAGAAGGTGGAGGTGGACCAGGTGAAGTCCAGCTGTAGGATAACTGAAGTCCAACTGAAGGACAGTTGAAGGACAACTGAAGGACAGATGAAGGACATATGTTGTCGTTCTCCCTTCGAACCAGTGATATTTCTTGATGTCCCTAAGAACCAGGTTAAAATTAAATCAAATTCCATGTATTTATTGCAATTGTTTGTTTGTTTTGTGTGTGTGTGTGTGTGTGTGTGTGTGTGTGTGTGTGTGTGTGTGTGTGTGTGTGTGTTGGCAGGGCCGGTGTTCAGACTGTAATGGACCTCCTCGATGTCTCCTCAGCTACAAACCAGTCAGTTCAACAACACATACTAATGTCTGTGTTGTCCATTCACAATATTCACTTTCATTAATTTCAATTTTTTTCTTTTTTATTCATTTCAATTCATTGCTATTTTTTATATTCTTTGTTATTAATTTCAATTCTTTTTCATTCATTTCTATTCTATTTTGTTCTTTTCTTTTCTGTTAACTTCTATTCATTTCTGTTAATTTCTATTCATATATATATATATATATATATATAGTATATCTTTTATGTATGTAACATATATGTATATGCAACGACTGGGTAGTGTCTCATTGTGCTGGTCCCATGCCCGGATAAATACAGAGGGTTGTGTCAGGAAGGACATCCGACATAAAAACCTGCCAAATCAACATGTGAATGTGATTCACTGTGGCGACCCCTGATGGGAAAATCCGAAAGAAACATTCATTCATTGTATATCTTTTATATATGGTGTTTCTGCTGCAGATTCGAAGCCAGTTTCCCGTCAACATGAAATCCAATTGTAAATACAGGAAGCGGGTCCGATCCAGGAGGAAGTCAGTACCAGGTTGTCTCATCAAATGTTTTCACGTCACCATGGTAACTACCAGCATTTACTATTGTTAAAATTAGCAGATGCAACAGTTGTTGTTTGTAGAGTTGATATTGTTTTTGCTCCAGACTGAACACAGGCCTTCACTCATCATTACTAAATTCTGAAAGCTGAGTTGGTTTCCAATAATATTTGGATGGTATCTCTTCAACCTAATTAAAATCATTCTAATTTGAGATCCACGTAAATTAAAATAAAATGATGCAACCAGATGTGGATCCATATTTGAATGTGAGCTGCAGTTTTATGGAAATAAAAGAGAAGTCAAAGTTTTGAGAACAGTATAAAACATCTAAAGTAAGACAATAAAAAAAATAAACCCCAATTAGCAATAATTAAATAATAAGTTCTCAAAATTAGATATAAAATTATGCAATGGCTACTGCTACAGTACTGTGGCACAAAATAACAGTTTGCCTATTTCCACAGACCAATCAAATGTTAGCATTTATACTAGAACCAATCACAGATACCGTTACATGAACTCATTGTCACAACTGATCAAAAGACCCAAATGCAGAAGTAGAACAGTGAACAGTTTATTAACACTCGACAAACAATATGTGTTGGGGAATATCCAAAGCTCGGTGGTCAGGTTCAGTTCAAGGTCTGGGAAATTAATCAATCAGTAAAAGGGAGAAGGTAAACTCTGGTTGGGGAGAAAAAGGGCCAAAATCCAAAAATGGCAAAAGTACAAACGCAGAGACAAAATACTGTGGTTTCAGCGGGGGTTCTTAATCCAGGTGGTTCAATCAGCAAAGGTCCAGACAGGGATTAGGCAGGTACTCGGAGGTCCAGAAAAAAACAGATTAAAGAACATGTACTCACAGGGAAAACAAATGCTGGCAAGTCAGACAGAAATCTATGACAAACTGGAAATGAGACAAAGACACAATGGGGTTTTTATATAAGAGGAGGGAGAGAAACAACAAGCAACAGGTGAAAGACATCAGGGATAATTGGGGAAAGACAGGTGGGGAGAAACGGGGAACAGGAAGTAAAGACGAATACAACACACAGGAAGGAAGGCTACAAAATAAAACAGAAAAGACGCAGGACAAGACTATAGACATGACAGTACCCCCCGTTTAAGAGCTGACTTCAGACAGCCCAGGCGCTTCTGGATGAGCCTGGTGAAACTGAGTGACCAGGCCATCTTGGAGGTGTGAGCCCAGTGGATTACATCGGACCTGAGGGTGACTGGTACAAATAGTTTATTAATTGGTGTGTTGGAAGGCACATTACCCCATTAGTAGCATTACCATTAGTAGCTCTATTTACAATGTGGTGGCTCACAACAAGCAGTATATGCATGCAGCACTCCAAGACGTGAAATTTGACCCACATGGGTTCACTGGTCATTGAAGGGTCAACCTACCATAGAAATACAGACATACGAGCAGATCAGAGCTTGCCAAACTTATCTACGTCACTAGGTCGTAAACTTCGCCCAGAGCTGTGTATGGTATGCCCACGGGGTCATCCCAGAGGAAGAACAGCAGACAGAAGCTAGGTGATTGACCAGAAAGATGCATTAGCCTACAATTTCGGATACAATCTTTGACAAATGAATCGTAATTGGTTGTTCGCCTTCATCTTCATCCTCGTCTGATTCAGGGTCATAGACGTATGGTTGTATCCCCGAAGACATTTTATTAAATCTACAATCTTCATGGAGTTTCCATCAACAGATCGCTGCGGGCCGACCAACATTCAGCTGGGCATTTCCTTTCCCTTCCTGTTTTCTTTTTTACCCCCTCCTTGTCTAAACCAATCAGAGGTGCCTTATTAAAGCATCATGGATATTCATGAGGGACACCCCAAAAGCCAGTCGTTCAACCACATACCCTCTTCTAGCTTACAGAAAACAGCTTCAAGCAAGAAAAATCGGACATCATTTTTCACAGAAATGACGCACAATGCATTCAACCATAGTGGTGACACAGCAATATGAATAAAAAAATTGATAGAAGTTGACCTTTAATAGTCTATATGTTGTATTATGGTGTTCTTTGCTCTGGGAGCTGGAGAAGGTGGGCAGGCCTACTTGTTAGTAGTAGTGTGCTGTGTGATAGTGGTGTGTCGTTCACGAACAAACCGTTCTTTTTGAATGAGTCTTCGAAGTGAACGACTAGAACTAGTTTGCGCTGCCTCTCGTTCTCGGTCGTTCGCGAATCAGCAGTCTCTGCTCGCTGGCAGCAGGTCGGTCGCTGAATCTTGGTCGTTCGTGACGTGAATCAGCAGGATGTGTTAGTAGCAGAACTCACATTTTGATCTGTACAGAGAAGCGCCACTTTACTTCTTTAAGGGCTATCTGAACCCTATTATCAGAGCGTTGTCACATGCCAGGTCTTTAGTTTACAATTTACAGCCCTTAGTAATACATGAGTTCACAGCGAATGAGCTCAGCCTCAGTCAGTTCATGAACAAACAAACGAACCGCCAGCAGCCAGCCTGCCACTGGGCGCATAGCAACAGTTTCCGTGACTGATAAACAATGAAGTGGCTCTGGAGATCGCTGCATACCGTGTTCATTTTTTTTTTTTTAATGTTAATGCAATTTGTAATAAAATGGTTTGTTCTTTGTAATGAGCGTTACTGTTGAATATGAGCAAAATGGGTTTGAACAAGTGCATGAAACAGTCTGCATCTATCCTAGTTGGCTTTATACTTTTCCCATGTACTAGGAGATAACATTATCAGAAAGTTCGGACCACTATGGGGGCGGGGGGCATGCATGTTTACTATGGTCCTTTTCCCAGGCTCATGTCTGGGTCCCTTAGTCCTGGTTCTGGCCACGGCCGTGCGCGGTGGAGACCCGGTACTGACTGTGCGTCTGGGTCTCTTACTTACTGTGCGTCTGGGTAGTCCGGCACTGACTGTGCGTCTGGTAGTCCGGTACTGACTGTGTGCCTGGGTAGTCCGGTACTGACTGTGCGTCTGGTAGTCCGGTACTGACTGTGTGCCTGGGTAGTCCGGTACTGACTGTGCACCTGGGTCTCTTAGTCCTTGCTCCGGCCCCGGCCGTGCGCGGTGGAAGCCTGTACTGACTATGTGTCTGGCCGGTTCTTCAGTCAGTACCGGGTCTCCACCGCACACGGCCTGGGCTGGAGCCAGGACATGAGTCTGGGAAAAGAACCGGAAACTAGGTTAGGCTATTTCACAATTGTGAGATAATAAGTCAGAAGTGTGAGATACTATGTTGCAATTCATAAAAAACTTCTATTTAAAGTGGGAAGTGAACCGGGCTTCCATACGTACTGGACGGAGCTAGTGCAGTACACACTAGTGGTGTGTCGTTCATGAATGAACTGTTCTGAACGAGTCTGTTGCTCGAACAGCTGCAAAGGGTCTCGCAAGACGTGACGTCATCAAAACGAACGAGTGAACGAACTGAACGAACAAATTTCTTTGCTGAACTGACCGACATGAATGAACTGGCGGAAATGAATCGCCATGTCCCATCAATACTGTGTGACTTCAGTTCAGTGTCAGTTCTGTGTATTGAGTGCTGTGATCCTGTGAAATTCTGCACTCTGCACGTTGTCCCAGTGGCTGATTTATATCACTGTCAAATTTACCTACCATACTGCCCCATTTGAAAATTTTTAGAAAAAAAAGGAAATCCTACTCTTATTGGGAATTGAATTTGGATCTTCCACATTGCAGTCTGATATGTTACAGAGTGAACTAAATCTCTGCTGTGACTTAGGCTGACCTATTTGTTATTGGATTGCCTTAGTACTTTGTTGGGACGTAAGTTACTGGTCTGTACATGACATAACAAGGTTGCTGATTGGCTCTGGCATAGACAAACCAGTATTTCATGTCACAGTAGTGTGTCAATAGCCACTTCAAGAAAATTAACCAGTATGAAAAATTTTAAATTGAGTATTTGAACTTGATAAATATTTACAATTTCTGGAAAGTCACAGCAATAAAATATACATAACATTTTTAAATTGAAGCAAAGTATAGCAACATGTTCCAAGAATATTTGGACACTGGAAATGTAAATGCAAACAGAATGCAATGATTTTCAAGTGTTATTGGGAAGATGAGGAGGTGAAACAGGAAGGAGCTGAAACAAGGAAGATGTGACAAAGGGAGGAGGTGATACAAGGAGGTGACAGAGAGAGGTGAAACAAGGAGACTGTGACAGAGAGAAGAGGTGAAACAAGGAGGAGGTGAAACAAGGAGGAGGTAAAATAGGGAGGAGATGGAATAGAGAGGGAGGTGACACAGGGAGGATGGAGATGACAGAGATGATGGAGAGGACAGAGACATCTTCCACCAGGCAAAGAGGATGAACACAGTGGACATGTGAGAATGTGGAAGATGACATGAAGGTAGAAGATGGACACAGGCTCAGATGGAATCCGATGATTGGCTGTGGTGACCCCTAAAGGGAAGAGCCAACAGTAGGAGCAGATTACTGGACCAGAGTCTTGAACCATAAACCACTGTGGTTCCATGGATCTGTACCATATCAGACATGAAACCATCCAATATCTAGAAGAACTGAACACTGTGAATGTATGTGAGTGATGACATTATTCATGTTCAGAGTAAATTGTTAAAAATATTCTAACAGATGCTGTTGAGGTGATGAATCACATCCTGGTGCAACACTGATGTCAAAAACAACATGTAATATACAATCACATCTTTGGGTAAAACTGCATTAATGTCCAAAATATCATTTTAATGTGAAGGATTCTTTATGGTTTAGCCCCTCCCCTCAAAATGTGCCACTGCTCTGGTCCAATAATGACTGGAGGTGAAGGCCACAATGGTGATTAGAGCATCTGATGTGGCTGTGAAGGCCATCTGACTGATAATGTGTTCATACTGTATTTATCCTACAGGATCACTCCTGTTGCCCTGGATACTATGGACACGAGTGCTTCAAATGCCCTGGAGATGTCGGAAACTGGTGCTCCAATCATGGGGAGTGTCAGGATGGTAACCAAGGAGATGGAGAGTGCCGTTGCTATGAGGGTTTCCATGGCACAGCCTGTGAGGACTGTGAACCGGGTCGATATGGACTCAACTGCACCTCCAGTGAGAAACACACACATTGATGATCAGTCTGGTTAACATCATAGTGGCGTGACCTTTGACCTGAGATCGTCCACAGTGACAACAATTGGTTCAAATCAAATCAAATTGTCACGACCGAACACTTGAAAACAAATGCAGATACGACAGAGAGGGCAGGAATCAAGAGAAACAGTTTATTTACAGAATGTTTTGACAATGACAAAATAATTAGGCAGATCCAAATCGAGGTCGACACAGTCCAAAAGTCCAGTTCTGGGAAGGCAGTCCATTTTAATAGGGGAAGGGTGATTCTAATCAAAAACACACAAAAACAGGCTTAATCCAAAAAAATCACAAAAGAGGCGGCGAAGGTATAGACAGGGAATAGGCAGAAGTGGGGTACCATAAAGTACCAGGGTCAAGTTCCAGATAATCAGTCCATGGTTGCGAAGGTACAGAAGGGAGGCAGGCGAAGGTGAAGTCCAAATCCGAAAAACAGGTCATACACTCACTGGCGACGGTACTGGCAGGGATCAGGCCAAGAATCTTGAGGTCAGGGTCAGAACAGGTTCAAAATACAACAGACTGAGAGGGAGTAATGCTGGTAAGTCACAGGTATAACAAGGACAAACTGGCGACACTGACAAGACAGGACTTATATACACAGGGAATTAGGTAAGACAAGACAGGTGTGTACAACGAAACGAGCAAGGTAATGACACAGAAGGGAATAAAGGGGACCGGAAGTAAAGACACAAACAACACACAGGAGGAACACATTACAAAATAAGACAGGGAGCCACAACACAAATTGACAGACATGACACAAATCAAATTTTATTTATATAGTGTCAAATCATAACAAAAGACACTTTCAGGTCATTTCCATACTTCATTCCATTTCTGAAGTGTGATCGATATTGAAAAGGTTCATATTCCTCATATTTGCACTTATATAAAATAGATGGATATAATTTCACTGAATTCTTTTCCAGAATAAATACAAATATATTAACATTTAACAACGGATGGAGCTGAAGCTGTAGTTTACTTCATCTAACCTCTACATGAAATATTAACTCAGTTACTCTTTAGATTAAATCAACACGGAAACTAATACAAAAAACCCCAATTTTTGTATAGACAGTGAACTGTGGTTGATGTTTGGAGGCAACATGCAATCACCCCCCACTCTGCTCTGGAATCAAACCCAGGGGCTTCTGCAGTGACATGGAATGTATCTGATCTGACTAAGGCATGAGGATAACTTTTTGCTCTAAAGTAATGATGACTAATGAGACGAACACATTTTAATATGTGGATTGCACCTTTAAGACTTCTCTGCAGATCAATCTGTTTTCTGTGAGCTACCATTCACCACATATTAGCCAAAATTTACAGAGCACTCACCTTCAACCACTGTTCCAGTGGTTGAAGGTGGAAGGACACCACAGACAATCTGAGGGAAATAATGAACCTATATGGCTCAGAGCCTCACCCACCAGAGGGTCGAGGGTCACGGACCCAATAGAGGGTTATTGGGATTCTATTTACAAATCTGACTCCAATTCTGAATCCCATGCAATGTTACATTAGTTATTATCAACAATCATTTACTGAGCAATAATCAGTCTTATGCAGATCTGTGGTCTCTCAAGGTTACAGAGAATCAGATTCGCTAGCCATCAGATGTAAAGTCATGTCAGACATGTAAAGACATGTCTCTCTGACTCCCAGTCCTCAAGAGCCCAGAATTATCTTTTTCCTGCTTCTTTATGCTCTTCCATGGGATGTTTTACATATTACCCACACCACACGTGACTGCTTCATTCTCACCCCCTGTCCTTGCACCACAGGCCTCATAAACTCTTGTCTTTATCCCTAGTCTAACAATGAAACATTGTACTCTTCCCTTATCCATTCTAATCCCATATCTCCCATATATCCCATACTCTAACCTAAAAACCAAGCTAACCCATCTGTGACACACTGTATTTTTCGATTTTACCCTTTGAAGCATGTAACCTTCTAATGTCCAAATGTCACACAACTCAGAGCAAACCAGTAAAACATAGAAATCATAGTTATATCATATTGTGTTCTAATTACAAAACATAGAAATCATGGTTATAACATTGCATTCTAATTGTATCATGCTTCAGTTTTTATATGTTCTCGACATAATTCCAACAGGGTCAAGGGTCACCCACTCACCAGGGGGTTGGGGGTTTCTTCACTGAATGTATCCACATGTTAAAGTGTCCATTGTCAGGACGTTGAACCCCATATTCCACTGATACCTGTTCCACTGGTGTGTGTTTGTATAAAAGGGTGGATGTGATGCACTGACTGGTAAAGGGAGTTAATGACTAGACTTTACTGATAATTAAGGTGCTAGTTGAACACCAGCAATGCCCATTTCCATTTACACATGTCCATCCCATCTTAGATATGACTTGTGTCCATGTAGAGGTCCAGGTACAATAGGTTCTGTATACTAGGTCCCAGTGGTGTAGTGCTCCCTGGAGAAATGGATACTCTTAATTTTTACCATAAAAATGCAATGTTTTAGAAACTGACATGTAAGACTGCGTTATTTAGTCTACCCAAAAATCCATCAGTAGTATTTGGTCACAGTTATAAAATTGTTATGACTTGATGAGGAGCAGTTTGGAGGTATTACTAGTCACACAAGCAGCTACAATGAATGAATGTAAATGTATTCAACATTCAACAAGCCTTTCATAATGTTTGTTTCCTCACACAGTTTAACTATTGGCAACAACATCTCTTCTCCTCTAAATGTGCAGTCATATGACCAGTAGTTTAAAATAGTGACCCATTTGGAAACTACCTTAAAACTTACCTCAGAATTCAGAGTTTTACATGAAAGTAGGCTGTCTTGATAGGTGTCACTCACTTGAAAGACGTTTATCCTGCCTTTCTCGTTCACATTTCCAATAACCATTTTCAACAAGATGTGCAGTGGCCTGTAAATCAACTGGAGTGGCACTGGCACTTGAGGTTGTCGTGGACGTGTAAACAATAAAGACATTTGTGGAGAATGGATTGGTTGTCAATAAGGCCTTCCTTTATATGAGAAACTGACAGACAAACTTTCACCCTCTCAGAACTCAGTTCTGTCCTGTCCAAGAAGTCAGTCTAATTTATAGAAGCCTGTGCTCACCTTACACAGGATTGGTTAATAAATATGACGTGCGATACTATCTGAAAGAAAGTATGTCAGATGAACACAAACAGGGTATAAGATCTTAAAGTCATCCTTGGAAATTTTAGGGAGTGGGACGTGTTGTACCTTGTGGTATTGTTAGGGATAAAGTAGCTTAGAAAACATGCAGTTTTGAGCAACGGACACAGAGTAAACATTCATATGTAGGCCTGTGATGAGAAAGAGAATCAAAACTGAATCGCACCACGGGCGTCTTATAAACTAACAGAAAAAATATGGTCAGTATTAAAATCAGTATTAACAAAATGCAAATCTCCAGTCAGGTTCCAGAGGTGGCCAGCACTAGTTAGCAATATTTTCCTCAGAATGACCCACCCTACTCTGTCTCTGATTGGCTCATCAGTCCTCATGCCTAAAGTTAACCAATCTAATCAGTGAAGGCAGTGAGTACTAGCCAATTAGAGGCAGAGTAGGGTGTGTCATAGCTTCACCATTCTAGGGGGGGAAATGAGCATTTGGCTCACAGATTATACTGAATGGTGTGTGTCAGGGGGATTTAGAAGTAGGTATTCTCAATGCTGCTTGAACAACAATTAGGTATATTATAGGTACTGTATACTAGGTACTGTCCAGGTACTGGTGTGATCCAACCTGTTCTATAGGACTGTCATCCATCACCACTGGCTCAGGTACCCATAGTCTCCTGGGGTCTGATGACTATCACACCAGACTTTAAAATGTTTGATCTCCTTGTGGTAAACTGAAGGACAGTCACAGTCTCCTAAAATACTTATGATAACTGTATCATTGGAAACTTTAATGCCAAAGTTATTGAACTGGACTTGTATTCTCATCAGTGTCCATGGTGAAAATGGTACCTTGGGGTACTCTTGTAGTACTGTATTGAACTATTGAGTGTTTACCATTCACACTGACATGATGGACCTAAACTAAAACACAGGCTGTGTGTCACTAGCAGGCCAGCGCCATTCCACTAGAATATTCTACTGTCTGTCCATTAATTAAAGAATTCTGTCAAGTATTTAAGGGTTTTATAATGTTTCCTGCTTTTTCAGAGTGTGTGTGTGACCGTGGGAAATGTGAGGATGGCTTGGAAGGAAGTGGGAGATGTGTCTGTTATAAAGGCTGGAAAGGAGCTTCATGTTCTGTAGGTAAGAAACACACACACATACACACACACTTACACATACAAAGACATATAAACAGTTATATGCACACACACACACACACACACACACACACACACACTGTTTCTTTATCCTTTTCCATTTATGTGTCTCTCAGAGATTAAAGATGACGCCTGTGGAGGTGTGTGTCATGAAAACGCCAAGTAAGTGTGTGTTCAACATGATCAATAATCAATTTGTATTTCATGGAATGAAGTGAAATCAGCAGACAGCCGTTGTTATGAATTAAATTATTTATTTATTTTTTCCCCAAACATATCACATCATTCAGTCCTTTTTTAAAAATTAAACTCGTATATTTGTAAACAGTAACAACAATAAAAACAACAAAAATTACAATAACAAAAACAATAACAACAATGGCAACAAAATCAACAACAATAACAACAAAGACAACAAGACTGCAGATGTAAATTAGCTAAAGGCTAACTCTGGTAACATCCATCACATGGCCACATTTATGTTCAAAATTTTACATGGTCCCAATAAATAAAGTGGGAAAAAAAACAAAAAAACAACAACAATAGCACTGTAACACACACTGTAATACTAAAGAAAATATGACAACATTACAGTCAGTGCCATCTGTGGATAGAGGTGTAACAGATAAGACAGTAAATTTATGGTGCATGGATTGAGTGAACATCTACAATCAGATAAGATCAAAATAAATGTCACATCAAAGACAGAGTTTTACCGAAGACAAACACATGTCGGTCATTTCAGTCATTGTCTCCTATATCAAATGGAAAGATTTAACCCTTTACCTCCTGCTTCTGGAGAGTGCAGATGCTTTTTCTACTTGCTCATGCTTTTGTTCTGCTTTGCTCTATTTTTTAACCCTAGTGTTTGTCTTTCCGGACTTTAAACAAACGTCTCTGAAAAAGAGGGGAACACAACAACAACAACAGTTAAGTTATGCATGTAATATTTGCAAAATCAGCTGCACAGAATGTGAGTGGCTGACAGAAAGCATAGTTCAACATACTACTCGAAAAGAAGATTGGAATGCTACTCCAAATACTTAGGAATTAACAATTCATTGACTCTAGCAACTTCTAGACACATTGCAGACAGACAGACACACACAGACTTTTAACACATCAAACGTTGACAATACAAATGCAGACTTAGCTGACACACTCCCCTGGATTGTGTCCTAACACCACTCTATAACCTGCTCTGAAACCAGCTTTGCCTAATGATGCCTCTTACTGGCACCACATTAGTGCTAGACCAAAATTTTCAACCCCAGCCAGGACCTGGTGTAATGTTTTCCATCTTAGTGGCAAAACTGGCACAAAATCAGCCTGGAGAGGACCACCACTCACTTCACCACCAGAGCTCCCACTCCACAACAGGTACAATGCACTGACTGGGTTCAAAAGGTGTGAGAACAATAACTATGCCCAGGACAGCAAATCATACCGCCTACCCCAAGGCTGTTAAAAACCTTATAAATAAGAAAAACAGCCCTTAACCTATTGTTGGGCTGAGGCCTGGTGGACATACTGCGAACCCTAAACATGATAAGCCTGCCTCTGTTCTGAATTTGGATGCCATAACACATCATTTTAGAATGTCAAAGACTGAAAATCTAACTCTGGTAAACACTTCTGTCATGGTGCTAGCAGAGGTGTTGCCAGGTATCCTTTCCACACACCTAAGCAACAGAAGGATTGTTATCCATGCTAGATCATTTGATATTCTGTGAAAGTAAACTGACTCTTAGATCCTGAAATAAGACTTTTCTCACCTCCTGGGGAGACTGAGTACAATTTGCAACATACATTCATATCAGGCCCCATTCCAACATTGGGTAAAGGAATTGAGAGCTTCAGCAGACTCCTGGGCCTGAATACATGGATAGCATCTGTGTATTCCACTCATAGGATCAACTTCATTGACAACTTCAACATCTTCTGGAACTGCAAAGACTGTTTCAGACCTGATGGGGTTCATCCCAACACCACTGGCTGCAGAATACTTTGTGCCAACCTACGTCATGCCCTCTGGAAGCTGTATCCAAATATGGTGATAAGCATGAAGGACATCACACAGGCAGCATCCAGGCAGACAGCCTGTCTCTCCCCCTTCTTATCCATCAGCTGACCCTCTGCATCACCCAAGGCCTCAAGAAAATGTCTCTGTCTCAGTCAGGAGTGTGTAAGCCAAGCTATTGAAAAAGCTGTTTTTGAACAGTTAAATACATTTTTAACCCGAAGCAACTCCTTGGATACTTTCCTGTCTGGTTTCAGAGCTCACCACAGCACTTTGGTCAAAGTGTTAAATGACATCTGCTTAAACTCGGACTGTGGCAGAATCTCTGTCCTAAAATGGTTGGATCTCAGTGCTGTGCATAGTATATTACTGGACTGACTGGAAAACGGGGTGGGACTCTCTGACATAGTACTAGATTGGTTTGCTTCTTATCTGAAAGATAGGGACTATGTCAAAAGTAAATTTAAAATCCAAACAGAGAAAAATAACGTGTAGTTCCTGAAGGCTCCATCCTGGGACCTCTTTGATCGAATGTCTACCTGCTTCTTGTGGCTCAGATCATAAGACACAACAAAATGAACTCATCATAATGATGCTGATAATGCACAGCTCTACATCTCAGTGTCATCAGGTGACCAAGTCCAGGGTAAATATATAGTAAATCTGTAGAGCAAATAAATTAATGGATGTACCACAATTTCCTTCAGCTAATCATGGGCAAAACAGAGGTAGGTGGCTTTGGACCACAAGATGAACAATCAAAAGTCAGTACAGAACTCCAATTATTACAACTAAAAAACAGCTGTGAGACCAGAGATCTGGGTGTACTCATGGATTCAGAGCTGATTCAAAATGCTGCTGCTCGAGTGCTCACTACATCCAAGAAAGTTGACCACATCACAGCAGTTTAGAAGTTTTTACACTGGCTTCCTGTCTCTCAACAGATAGACTTTAAAATACTTTTGATAGTTTAGAAAGCCCTGAATGATTCAGAGCTTTATAAACATCAGTGACCTCCGTATGAACCATCCAGACCACTCAGATTCTCTGGCACACGTTTGCTCTCTGTCCACTGAGTCAGAAACAGAGAGAAGCAACTTTTAGTTTTTATGCTCCACACATCTGGAACAAACTACCAGAAAACTGCAAATTTGCAGAAACTGTCAATTCTTTTAAATCAGAGTATTTTTTCAGTCCTAATACCTGCACTGCAACTCACATTTTTAATTTGATTGATTTAACATAAAATTCTTAATATAAGTCAATAATATTTTTAGCTGTTGTTTAAACTGTCTCTTATTCCTGTTTTAATTTCATCCTTTATGTCTATGTTTTCTGCACTCTCCTCTTGTTTAATGTTTTATTCTCTATGATTTCATGCTTTTGTAAAGTGTTTTGAATCGGCTACTGGATGAAGGGTGCTGTGTAAATAAATTTGCCTTGCCATTAACTAGTGACATGAGCGGCCTGAATGTATGATTCATTTTAAATATTCAGAAAAATTCCTCAACCTTTTACTCAATAGTTAAACTTTGCAACATGCTGATAAATTAGACCTCATTCTTTCCATAGACATCTGAGCATGCTCAGTACACCCCCTGCTGCCTGTGGAATTGGGGCTAGAACACAGAGCAGTGAGTGAGACTGACTCGTTAATAAGAATAGATAGTTTGTTTGTTTGTTTTTTTTACATTGTTTTCCTTAGGGTTTTTTGCTTTTACTGTGGTTTCCAGTGAGTGAGTCAAGCAACCTCAGCCTCAAGAAGCAACCACATGTCAAGAAGCAACTGGGCTCATTGAGGAAAAAAGATCCCAAAACAAAACTTACTGGGCCCAAATTCAAATCCTTGTTGTTCAGTGTGTTCCAGTTTACAGTTCATGTTCAACATCCTAAATCTCTTATTGATTTACATTCTGGGTGTCTTATTTAGTAAAAACCTGTCAAACTTCAATTCCTCTGTTTGTCTTTTTTTGTTATTACACCCTGTTTTGACCCTAAAATATACAGTAAAGCAACACCACAGAAGAAAAGAATACAAGCACACACTCACAGCAGCTTTTATGACATTGAGACAAATGACAATTCACAGCAGCACCTTTACCATAAAAGACGCTTGGTTTTTTTCAAGATTGCAATGGATGGGTCTGTATATGACAGAAAGTGATTTAAAAATATCTGACCACACCTAATTTACTTTGGAACAGGTCCAGAAGACATCGTCCATAGAGCCATCTCTTCAGCCTTTAGTTTAGAGATTATAAAACAGGTGAACAGAGACAGGAACCAGTAAAACAAAAGCATGGATGTCATGCATGAAGCATGTGACCCTATCTCTGTTCACCGCTACATTAGACATTAGATTGGATAAAATACAGGTGACAGAAAAATTAAGATGAGATAAAAGCAGAAAATAATGGACCATGAATCTGTTAAACTGTGTTAATTCTGTTGGTGCAGTTGTATAACGGGACCCAAAGGGACGGCAGCTGCCTGTGTATGTGTGGCCGGATATGAAGGAAATGGAACCCACTGTAGAGGTAAAAAGATTTTATTTGACTATATCCCTTTTGATCTATATATTGATCTATATCCCTTCAGTATTCCACCCAGAGAGGCCCTTACTAACTACCAAGTGTGCCTGAATGCCCACCTATAAATCAAACTTTTACATATTATATATTGATTTATTTTTCTGCTCTAATTTAATAAAATGTTTATAAATCAAGGTCTAATCATACATGTCAAATAATCATTCTTTTTTTTTAACCCTTTAAATGTTCTCTTTTGATCATGATGTCACTACATGTCTTGAAGTAAAAAAAAAAATACAAAAACACAATCTTTTTTAAAAAATACTACATGAAAATTGGGTTATGGATTATTTGATTTTTGCAACCTGGCATATATCAATGATTAACAGCAACACTGGTTAATATGCATTATTTTTTTGTGCTAGGTCAAATTTTCTAAATGCACACCTACAAATCAAAGATGATCACCTAAATCTTGTACAAAGTATTATATTTTGAATTACAATAAAACAATTATCAAGTATAGTATAGTATAGTAATAATAACAACAAGGAACAATACCAACAACAACAAAACAACCATATAAACAGGGTCCCCATGGGTTTTGATTTTCAAGGTCTTAAAATGTCTTGAATTCTAAAAGCAAGGTCTTAAATTTCAGGTCCGTCTCGCGTCATTGTGCTTAATCTGTATTTTGACCCACGCACCATCGGGGGGCAGCACCTCGATCTACGCGCTTGCAACCTGCATCCTTTAGTGACAGAAGAGGAATCAAAGAGCCTGGAAACATTCTCCCAGGCTCTATGGAGGAATGCCGGTGTGTAGCGTCGAAGCAGAGCAGAGAGAGAGAAGCCGGTTGGCGAATCGCAAAGGGAAAGTGTGTGTTTAATGACTGTTGTTTGGAGGACGAGAGGTATTGGGGATGGCTGAAGAAAGTAGATGACGTTCATGAAGCAAGGTGTACTGTGTCCCAAAAAATTATACAGCTGGGTTCAATGGGTTACAAAGCACTGGATTCGCATGCAAAAGGGGAAAAGCACCAAAAAAAGCTAGCATCACAGGCGACTAGCTTGCCAATAACTATGTTCGCTGCAGCTAAGCCCAACACGACCCTGTCTCCTTTGACTCAACTGCAAAATCCCACAAGGCCTGCAGCGTCACCAGACAATGCATTTGCCTGCTTTTCCAATGTTGACACATTTAAGGCTGAAATATTGTGGGTCTTACAGACCGTGAGCCGCCACCATTCATACACATCGAATGAGGACATTCACCTCGTTTTTAAAGAAATGTTCCCCGATTCTCAGTGTGCTCGCGCTTTCACGTGTGGAAGGGACAAAACCGCGTACATCACAAGATTTGGTTTGGCCCCATACCTGAAGAAAAAATTGATTTCACAGTCAAATGAAGGCGCGTTCGTTGTGATGTTTGATGAGTCAATGAACAAGGCGACCAAAAGTAAGCAGCTGGACTTGCACGTTCGACATTGGACGACTGACAGAACCGGCAACTCAATTGTCAGGTCTCGTTATCTCGGATCTCAGTTCTTGGGTCACTCGACGGAAGAAGACCTACTGGAACACTTCAAGGTAAGGCTCTAAATGCTTTTGATATGTTAAAATAATAATAATAATAATATATTAATATAAGTAGATATTAGTAGACTACTGCTGTAGGCCATGCGTAACAACTGATATCAGTTTACAGTTTTTCTCCATTGGTTTGGCTAATTTCTTGAAACTGAGATGACATTCTCATAACTATAAGGCAATTTGGCCATACAGACTTAGTTTTGCAGAACACTTCAGATAACCAGCAAAATGTCATTTGTCTCCCAAAACTACTCATTTATGCTTCAAAATGAAATCCCTTTTCCATACAAATAGTCACTACCATAAAAATGGCATGGATCCTTCTCAATTGCTGTGGCACATTTTCATTCATGATACATGTCAATTTTGAGACTTTGTTTTCATTGTATTTTTAATTATTTCAGGAGGGCACCAAGGAACTTAATTTAAGGAACATGCTCTCTGTATCAATGGATGGCCCCTCAGTGAATTGGAAATTCATGGATCTCCTACAACACGAACATGGAGAACAGTTTGGCGGTATTCAACTCCAAGTCGTCGGAAGCTGTGGTCTCCACACCCTGCACAATTCATTCAAAGGTGAATTTGAGTTGTGGCATGTTGAAAAAGTGCTGAGATCCCTCCACTATCTCTTCCACAATGCCCCAGCAAGGAGAGAGGATTTTACGTCTGCAACACTGTCATCCACATTCCCCTTACCCTTCTGTGGCCATCGCTGGCTAGAAAATCTACCTGCTGCAGAGAGAGCCATTGAAATTTGGCCCTCTATTGAGAAGTTTGTCGACTTGGTGAAATCAAAGAAGGTGAAGAACCCAGGGAATGCCTCATTCGACACCCTCTTGGAGGCAACAAAGGATCCTCTCTTCTGTGCCAAATTGCACTTTTTTATGTTCATAGCAAGAGCATTTCAGCCATTTCTGGAAAGGTATCAAACAGATGCTCCCATGATGCCCTTCTTGTGGAAAGACCTGGAGGATTTGATCAAGGTAATTATTTGTTGTAATGCACAACAGTTTTTAATACACAGAAATATATAGATCTAAGCTAAATATGTATCTTTTTGTATTTATTTCACCAGAGCCTTCTCAACCGATTCATCAAGCGTGATGCATTGCCCGCAAGTCCATATAAGCTGGTGAGGCTTGACGTCACAGACCACAAGCTTTGGCTTGGGCCAAAAGATGTTGACATTGGCATGGGTGCAGCAGCTCTCATCTCTGGGTATATTCTATATAATAACATATGAGCATCTCACAATGGCTGTTAGCTATCAACATTAGCGACTCAACTTGTGCACTTGTGTGTGCATTTGGAATGTTCTGAAAAGGGCCATTAATCTCTGAGTTATGCTTAGAATAGAATAGAATAGCACGCCTTTAATGTTATTTCACAGAGTGACCTGAAATTCAAATCTGCCCCATAGAGTGCACATATTACACACAAAATGGATTTGAAAGTGTGTACAATATCAAAAATGCAAAAGAAGAAATATATATCTATATTTACACAACAAAACACAATGAGACAAACACAAGACAAAACACAATATAAAAAAACCCCAGTAGGCAGAAACTTTAGGACAAGTAAGGTGACTAGTAGCAGCAATGTTTTTTCTCAACAGTTTGAGAAGGCTCTTTCCAATGAGGACAGATCACTGGAATTTGCTAATTTCCAGCCGTCGTTGTCCAGGGTTGACACTTTCCTGTCAGAGAATCTCTGTCCCTACACTGATCTGTGGAGCTTCTGCAAGAAGTTACTACTCCTGTCACATGGGCAAGCTGAAGTGGAGCGGGGCTTCTCAGTTAATAAAGAAGTAGAAGAAGGAGACATGCAACATGTCTGAGGAGACCGTTGTTACTCAAAGGCTCATCTGTGATCAAGTGAAAGTTTGTGTGTGTGTGTGTGTGGGG
>JAPSES010089516.1:0-22499 GCA_029822895.1 Maxillicosta whitleyi | reverse complement strand
AAAAAAAAAAAAGTGAAAAACGTCACTACTAGGCCCCCTACACTTTACTGGACATGTGTTATTATTATTATTATTATAGCCATAAATTTCATGGCAGTAATTATAATGGGGAATTTTATTTATTTATTATTTATATATACCCCCCCTCCTTGGAATTTACCTAGATCTGCCCCTGCTCTACGCAAAGTACCTGCGCTTGCCCCCCCCCCCACACACACACACACCACCGGCCGTCAAACATTGGAGTCCGTTTCAGGTTTTCTATTTTTACTCAGGCAGCAGCGTACTTTTCTTCAGGCCGTTTACCGTAGTTCAGACGAGGGTACACACTGGTAAGTTTTACACACACACCCACACACACTACGCAATGTTCCTGCACACACACACACACACACACACACACACACACCCCACTCATCATGCACAGCCGTGTCCATACTGCTCACAGTCAGACGCCCAGTCGGCCATAATAAAGGAGAGCGCTGAGCATGAAAATGGTCTCCTGACTATTTAATAGATTGTTTGAACTAATTGTGTTTATTTCTCTTTAGTAGAGAATGTTGTGTGATGTAGCTGCATTGGAGGTGTTGAAGGGAGTACTTTTTTTCTTTTTTTTTTGTTTCCAATGTTTATTACTTTTGTGTTTTCTGAAGAAAACAATCATGTTCAAGTCACACCCAGTGGGAGGGGCTTTTTTTTTTTAATGGCTTTGAGGGTCAGTAGAGCTGATGTTTATGGAAGCGTATAGTTACCATAATCCAAATGGAAATGCATTAGTAGAAATGCTTTTTCCATTTTCTGAATTTAGCTGCATTATTTGACTCATAAATAAAATTGTTAATAAATTATCCAATTTGCTTTTTCTTTTTCGAATTTTAGATCTCAAATTGAATTTTGGTAACTATTTGTTGGGGCTGGTTTGGAAAATGAAATCTCAAATGTGTTTTTCTTTTTAATTTGAATTAAGTAAAAGAATGAGCAGTCACTAATAAGAAAATGGAAAAGCAAATTGGATAATTTATTAACAATTTTATTAATGAGTCAAATAATGCAGCTAAATTCAGAAAACGGAAAAGCATTTCTACTACTGCATTTGGATTATGGTAACCATACGGTTCCAGATGTTTGGACGGTTTATGTTATTTTACCATTTTTATTTCCATCAACGGAAAGGAAGTCCTTTATGCTTAATTTTTTCCCTTTGATTGTTTGCTTAGTCATCTTAATTATGAGATTACGAAGAGCCCCGCAACACTGACCCATATATATGGTCATATATGGTCTTAAATCAGATGGATATCTGATATTTTGCAATGGGTAGCTCAGCAGTTCATTTTTGTTTTCTTCACTGTTAATATTATATTTATTTTTTATCATTATTATTATCATTTAACAGTTTTATTAATCAATGGTTATTTGCAGCACCCTAAAAGCACTTTTTACTGTCAGAGGCAGATGTTAGTTCATTTGTTGGAATTGGACAAAAATAATGTTACGAACTAATAGAATATGAACATTTTTGAGCAGGATCTTAAACTCTTAATTGCCTAAAAAATTTGCCTTTTTAACAGTATCGTGATATATCGTAGCGCGATCCTAGTATTGCGATTTGTATCGTATTGCCAGATTCTTGCCAATACACACCCCTAATGGATACATAGCGTTGATTCTGTGGTTTTAGAAGTGCGTTCTTGTATGCCCTTATTGGGCATAAGGACAATAATAATAATAACAATAAAGACAGCCAGAAACTAATTCAGACATATGAAATGAGATGCTACCGTAAAATCATGAACATCTCACACAAGGAGCACATCACCAACGAGGAAGTGCGCAACAGAATATCCACAGCCATCGGTACACATGACAGCCTGCTAAGTATCGTAAAGAAAAGAAAAATGACCTGGTATGGACACGTTACGAGATCGGATGGCCTAGCAAAAACCATCTTACAAGGCACAGTACCAGGATGTAGAAAGAGAGGAAGGCAGAAAAAAAGATAGGAAGACATCAAAGAATGGACAGGACTGTCTTTTGCCGACTCACAAAGAGTAGAACATGACCGTTGCAGATGGTGGGAGATTGTCAAGAAATGGTCTAAGGTGCCTCCACATCCCACTGGTTTAAGAGACTAGTAGTAGTAGTAGCAGTAGTAGTCTTGTATGCATAACATACCTCACAAGTACGTAGAAATACAACAAAGAGCTCATTTAGACACGACGCGATGCACAAAAATATGAATCTCGGCCTTGACAACCTGTAATCTTCATTCCAACTACTTTTGTTTGACATTGTGCAGGGCAATGACAGCTTTCTAAATACACACAGCTTTCTTTACAAGAATCAACATAGGCTCTTACGCTGCCTGACAAAAGAAACAAAACTACACTGGTTTGCACTTCTGTTCAGCAAACCCCTCGCATTTGTCATCTCAACATTCCAACTGACGGGGTATCCATCAGAATGACAAATGCTCTCTGGCTATCCTGCGCTGAATGTTCCCACACCTGCCTATTCAATTAAAGAGAGGCCAAAGCAGGGTTTTTTCTCTGTGATTAAACCCAGACAGTAGCTGACAATCTTTCTATTGACTCATTGTGGAGTAATTGGGTGCTTCTGCGCCAAAAGTTTTTTTTTTTTTTTATGCTCATCTGTTTCGAGCGTGGTTGATTATCCAGTGTATTACCACATGATTTTGGCATGCATTATAAATACTGTGACTATCACACTCAGCGTTTAGTTTAGTTGGGACAGCTGCGAATGTTTATATATTAAATTCCAGTACTAGACTTCGTGTAAACCAGGGGCGTCAAACTCATTTTAGCTCAGTTCCACATTCAGCCAAGTTTGAGCTGAAGTCAAATAATAACAGAATAATATATAAATAATGTCAACTCCAAACTTTTCTCTCTTTTATAGAGTGAAAAAGTAAAATTATGTTGTGAAAATGTTCACATCTACAGTCTATGCTGTAAAACAATGTGAAAATATGGACAAACTGAAAAAAAAAAAGAGTAATTTTAACAATATTCTGCTTCAGTTCATCAATTTCACATGTTCATTCTAATGTACAGATCACAGTGGATCTACAAATACACAAAATATTTAATAACAGGTAGAATATTGGTACAATTGGTATATTTAATTCCCTGGAGACATTTCAGCTTGTTCATATTTGTTGTAAAAGGTTAGTCTGTAAATGTAAATATTTTTGAGTAATTTAACTTTTTTTTTTGCACAAAAAAAGGGAAAAAAAACTAATATAAGTTATATTTGATGTCTAATATTTACTTAATTAGTTATTTAATTCATTAAGTGATTGTTGGATCTATGGACTGGATAGATCTATGGACAATGAGTACACACACACACACACACACACACACACACCAGATTTCACCAAAAAAAATTGCACATGAAGACGTGTTGTCTGAACATAGTCTTAGTGGCATAATGTCATTCCTGTTCAACAAGCCTTGTACATTTTATTATTAGTATTTATTATAAACTGGTTACCATATTGTGTTTTATATCCAACATATTACCCAGCAATCAATGTGTATATGTCAAAATGACAACAAAAAAATATAGTTATTTTTAGAAGATGTTTTACTGTAAGCCTGAAATTTGATAATAGACAGCAAACATGTTTCTTTAAAGCTGACTTATAGCAAATAAACCATATTTCATTTGAATTTTGCATTAAAGATTCTCCACATAAACATGTTGCAGACCTGCCCAGTGTGTGTGGGTGTAAATTAAAAATGGCCAAATACAGTACAAGACATGGTGCCTGCATTATACCATTGTTTTTAATGCATTGCCCCAAATAAATACTAAATCTGAACTAAATTAAGAAAAAAGGTAGGAGAAAAAAATAATAATCTGGCGTGCTTATTCTCTCAGTTCCAAGAACAGTTCCAATCTGCTCGGCTGTTTTTCTTCTCTTGGCATATGTTATGTTGCATGTTATGCTTGTGCGTTTGTGTAAAAGCATTGGATATAGAAAAGTGCTTTTATCACAGACAGGTAGAAAACATCTATGGCATTACAAAAAGGCCTTTGAAGACCAAACACCACTGTAGGCGAAATAATGAAGGTTTCATGTTCTCCCTAAAGGAAAGAAGTAAAGAGGTCAGTGCGTTTGACCTGCTAACTAATGTACACAGAGCCAAAGCAAGAAACCAAGCTTTTATTCCCTTTGATGTCATTGTCAAACTTAGCGGCGGTAGATCTGTACGGCAGTAAAAAAAAAAATCATCTATGAGTAAAAGCTCTGATATGAGTAAGTAGTAAAAGTACCACAAATAGAATATATCAAACGTACAATGTCAGTAAGTCCCTTGTTTTCTACAGTGTGCCTATTTATTTGGACACTTTACTTTTAATATACTCAATATCGTCACCTTCTTATAATATTATTATTATTATTATTATTATTATTATTATTATTATATATATAATTTTTTGCCTAAATCATCTCCTCATGATGCTGGGCACCTCTGGTAAAACTACCTACATCCTCAATTAAACAGATCATGTCATTCTACCCCTTTAGTACAACACACAGGTGTAAAACATGTGGCCCTGGGGCCAAATCTGGGTCACCAAAGGGTCCAGTTTGGCCCTTGGAATGAATTGTAAAATGCAAAAATAGATATTAAGATGTTAACAATCCTTTTACTTCTGGTTCCACATTCAGAAGAATTTAATCTCAAGTTGCTCAGAAAAGTAAAATACTGTTATAATATATAAATACACACAACTCCAATTTCTAAAACGTAGAGAAAAGTTTGGAGTTGACATTATTTCTTTGTTATTATGTTATTATTTCATTGGCTCCGCCCACCTCAGATCAAATTTAGTTGACTAAAATGAGTTTGACACCCCTGGTATAATATAAATAAGTATCATATAGTGAAGAAAGGGTTCAGTTTTTTGTGTTTCCTGACAATTTTGAAAAAATGCCTTTGGTGATTATTTTAAGGCGTCGATGTGGAGTTTCCAACAGTTTTCTATCTATAATGACACCTAAAAATTTAGCTACATAAAATCTTTCTATTTCCACATGACTCCAATGAGTGACTGAGTGAAACGAGGGAAGCATAAAAAAAGAAGAAGCATAAAACAGAGCTGTTTTTTATAGTTTCACAGTGGTTATGTTCGAAAGCACAAAAAATAAGAATTTTATCAAACCCTAGTTCCATATTCTGAGTAAATTCAGCTGAAGCACATCCTATGGTGAAGACTACGGACGAATTATGGACAACCTATTTACAAAAAATTATAAAATACGACAATAAAGCCCCCGCATTTCACAGAAATGTTGCATATTTTACCTCCAACTGTGAGTAAACTTTTATATTGTGACAAAACTGTAAAGTTTTTTCTCAGGGGGTCAAACTTTACTCACGACTCCACCGAAAAATGCCTTCAGCTACAGAATACATCTTTAAATCCATCAGTAATGCAGCCTGAGGACCTGAGAGGAGAGTGCAGAGGCCTGGGTGGGGCCATGAAGCCCGAAGCACAAACCTCCTCCCCCCTCTGTCACTGACAGCACGTCTGTGAACAAAATGTGTCCAGTCCAGGTTTGATGACACTGACCTTTTCCCTGGCCATCCCCTCAACTCAAACCTGCATTTCAGATGGGCTCATATATATTCAGCTGAGTCTCATTCACCTCCTGATGCTCTGGAGAACCCCCCTCCAACCTCCCCTCCCCTTTTACGCAGCAGCACACCGACCCCAGAAATAACAAGACAATGTGGAGTAGCTGCTTGGGCCCTGCAGGCTGCAGTGGTCATTAAACTTAAGCGAAGGGAAGAGACGGCTGGCAGCATCACCTACTAAAACAAATGTAAAGTTTATGTATATGTATATATATATATATATAAAGTCTGATTCGAGCGGGTACCACATAGGCTAGTGGAAACTTGTCTTAAATGAGAGAATGAGAGGTTGAAAGAAAATGTTTCAGCTCATTCTTGCATCAAAATGAACATTTATTTCCTTTTTTTTTTTTTACTTCATTGATTCTAATAAATGAACATACCTTTTTTCTTGCTGGAATGTGCTGCCTTTTACCGTTAGTGTTATTGTAGTTTTATTCTTACATCTGTTGGTATGTAACTATTATAATTGGGGTTGATGGTTAACTGTTACCCATGGTAACACCAGCAGGAATGTACTTTATTTTCTATTTTTCACACATAATTCAGTTCTATAATGCAATAGACTGTTAAATGAGTTTGTTCTATTTGGTTTAGGCCTGTTTTTATTCATTGTTCTGGCTTGAAGTCTAAGGACAGGAGTGAGTATTTAAAACATTACTACATTAAGTTATTTGATGATGAGAATGGGGGTGGGATTAAATACTTTTTAAATTCTTTTCACTCTTTTTCAAGTGTAAATGAATGATTTTGCGAACTCTTATGTATTCTGCACATGCTTGAAATAAGCAAGAAATGGAACACAATGGAATGTGTGCCGATATTCTAATTGTGTAAGTGAAACTAAACAGAAGTTTCCACCTGTCTACACACTGTTTTTCCTGTCTGTGTACAGTGGGAGGTGGGACTGTCCTCTCTGACCATGACTCTGAGTGTCTCTGCATGGAGATGAGATGGTGTCAGATGTTGATGGAAGCTGCTGGTGGGATTCAGCCTGATGCACTGCGACCTCCAGGGTTCACAAATCCCACACTCTTCATCAACAGTCAGTAAATATGTTATTATGGCCCAAGGCTGCCTCTCACTTCCACATGAGGAAGGAGCCTGGGTTGCCTGTGGCAACACCGGGCTCAGCATGTGAAAAGGGTTCCATCCCATGGAAATATTGTTTCCTCAATATTCAATGTTTGTTTTGCAGTCAGAAACATTAGGATTATGTTTCTGTTCCCGAGTTTGTCCTTTCACTGTAACTGTCACTTCTGTTATATGTTTTCCCAGGTCTTTTTTGCTGTTCATATATAGACGCTGTACACGTGACATTTCGTCAGACATTGAACATATATTTTTTTTTTTTTTACAGTACTTGGTACAAGCAGAAGAGACTGTTGTAGTGGGAAATTAATTTGTGGATGATCTGAAATGAAGTGGATGGATGGAATTTATTTATAAATTTTATTTTATTAATTTTATATTTATTTCTTATTCAAACTGGGAAATTACAGTGTAGCAGCAGTATGACGCACATTTAATAACAAGTAAAGACAAATGTAACATTAGAGCTAACACTGTACACTATAAACTAGAATAAAAAGGTCTGGGTAGAATCTGTATAATAACTATAATATGCCAAAATACAACTAAAATACACAACATCCAGTCTTCCATCCAGAATAAACATATTCAACTCTGAAACCTATTAAAATCAGACACAATTCGAGTATTCCAGAACCTACTGATAAGACTTCCCCAAATCCTGAATAAAAAACAATTATTTTGCATAAAAAGACATCTGGTCCGAATTACAGAATAAATGTATTCTTATGACTATGACTCTTCTTGAATTATTGACAACTTGCTAAAATTTTGTTTTCTTTTCATTCTTGGCAAAAATGAAAAATAAATAAGGGACTTCCTTTGGGAATCAATAAAGTTAATATAAATAAAAAAACCCACTTGATTCATAATTCACTTTTCTAAAGTTTGCTCTCAAAGTAGATGGCAAAAAACCAAAAACAAGACAAAAAAAGTACATTAATAATATGAATATACACATATGAATATGAATAAAATGAATTATACGTAAAATGCGACTGAGAAAATTTTGGAATAATATAATAATTCAGCCCAGTGTTTTTACAGTGTACAACAGCCTGCATCTGTTTCACTGACAACACATACAAATAAACTGAATCCATACAGGAAATGTATAGTCTCTGTCCTCACGTATTTGTGTCACACTGACATTAGCAGAGGTCGAACATTCAACTGTAGTAAAAGTCACTGCCATTTCACTGAAAAAAAAAAAAAAAAAAAAAAACGTCCCGTGATTTTCCATTTAGGTGATGATTCCAATGCAACTGTTTGGCGCTGCCATCCGGATTAGTGTGTCATCAAACAGGATAAAGGTCAGCGATAGTTGTGTGACAGTCGCCGAGGCAAAGCAATTATGTGAAGTCAGAAACTGGAGCAGCAGGTGATGCGTTCAGGGTCTGCGCACAGGTTTTCATTTTCATTTTTAGTCCTGTGAAAATCTCTCCCCAGTGTTTTTTCTTTTACATTCGTTCAATTCATTTCATTTATTCCGAGCAAATGAGTAAACATTTTTCCACAAATGACTTGAATACAACTGGATGTGATCATGCAAATACATTCAACAGAATACATGAGCGCTACAATGATGTATCAGCTGGCCCGAAATATTGTTTTTTTTTTTTTTTAATCAGCAGTAAAAGTGTTATGATATTTGATCAGGCACCTGTGTGGGCAACACTTGAAGTTCAATAAACATTAAAAGAGTACTTTGTGTACATGTATTAACAATATAGTGACTGGGTAGCTTAGGGGTCATCCATTTTTTTCAACATTTTCAAGAGCGTATAAAACGTACTCTTTCAGAAAGGTAGGTTCGATACCTCCCTTCAGCGCGACTTTTTCTGAGACTTTATTTTTGTCTTGGGTATCGATATTTATTTGGCATTTTGAAAGTGTACATCCATCATTAACCCCCTCCCCCCAGGCGTACATTTTGTATTTCTCTTGTAAACATAGTAAAAAAATGGATGACCCCTTAGTTGTTTACGCCACTAGCTTTGGTGCAGAAGATTGCCAGTTCCAGACCCAGGTGGACCATTGGGAAAGGTCCTTTACGCTATACATTCCTATACCTGTAGCCACAAGGGGGCAGTGTCTCATTATTCAGGTCCCAAGCCTGGATAAATACAGAGGGTTGTGTCAGGAAGGGCATCCGACGTAAAAAGAACTGTGCCAAATAACATGCGAATATGTCGCTGCCCGGTCAACACCCTGCTAGCGGGGGAAAATAGCTGGTATACAAATGTTGACATAAAAATCTTAATTACCTGAGTGTTTTGATTGTATTTTTTGTCTATGGGTTTAAAAAAAAAAAAAAAAAAAAAAATTAAATTGGCCTTAAATATCGGCTTCAAAAATTGACTATCGGCTCATGAAATCTTGGTTTTAGAAAAAACAATATCGGTCGACCTCTAGAATACATGTAAGTTCAATATGTTAAATTCATTCATTCGCACTTGAAAGGAGTGTGAAGAAGAAAACTTACTTTGTGTCTCCAGCTGCTCTGACAATGGGCTCCTTTTCACTTTTATTCCTTTTGTTAAAAAAAATTTGTTCAACACTGCATCATTAATGTTTTTGTCCATATTTACTTCCCAAACACAAAAGTCATTCTAATGCCAAGGGCTCAGTCAGTCTTTAGGCAAGGTAAGTCATGTTTATTCCAGTGGCATCCATTCATACTCAGATGCATTCAAAACGCTTTATACTGCTCATAATTAAAACATTACAGACACAATTCACTGTCTGTGAAAGTTTAAAAACCATTTAGTAGAGGAACAAGCTCCATCAAAAGGCTCTATTTTGTGATGAGGAATGCAAAGCTATCGTGGAAGTTTAGAAATGAAATGACCCATTGAATGAGCTGCAGAAAGCAATATTTTATATATTCAAAATAACTTTTTCTTACAGTCTCCGACAAAGGCATAATACTGCCACCGGGATGAAAACCTTTGACTATAAACTAGACAAAATGCCGAGACACATCGCTTGAAGGAGTTTTTGGAGCACTTTAAGAGTCAAAATATGTTTATAAATGTTGTGTGAAGCAGAGCCGGCTGATCTGGACCCACATATGTTTACAAAAATTTTATCCACAGTTTGGCTAAAAGCACTCGACTCAGCCTTATATATAAAGTAGATAAAGGGCTTTTATTTATCTGCACCCACTTTTATTAGTCTGCGCTTCATTTATTTGTGCATTTGGGCTCTAACAGTGGCCCAATCCGCCCTGCAGATGAATTATTGAAATAGAACAATTACACTGAAGATATTAACAATCAAAGATGTTCAAATAATTTTGGGTCAGTACAATGTAAAGTGTTTCAGACCAATAAAAACACCATCATAATAAACTACAAATAATAAAAATCACATTTTTTTCTCTTTTATTGGTTTGAAAAAAAAAAGACCTAAAGAGAATTAAATATAATTATACCAATATTCTACCTGTTATTAAATATTTTGTGTATTTGTACGTTATAACAAACATGTGAAAATGAGGAACTGAGGACAAACAATGGAATAAATTGTAAAAAATTTCAATTTTTTCTCAATCTTTTCTCAATCTCAGTCTTTTTATTCATGTTTTTAAAGGATAGTTTGTAGATGTAAATATTTTAATGATACAATTTTACTTTTTTCACACTAAAATATAGAAATTATACATATAATTGTGGAACTGATATAATTTATATATTATTATGTTATTATTTTAATGATCCAGCTCACTTCAGGTCATATTGGGCTGGATGTGGAACTGAACCCACATGAGTTTGACCCCCCTGATCTTAGCTGTTCCTAACAATGTGCTCTTTTGGACTCAGATCTCTGATGTTGTTCCTGGTATCTGCAAGAACCATTCTCCCAGCTTGGGGGTGTCACTGCTACTAGTCATATCTGATGACCATGAAAAGATGAAAAACTGTATTTTGCACCAATTATTTACATGTATTGAAAGGATTAATGGATCAACTGGTATTTGATATTTTTGGTCATCAGTGGATGTTTGGGTCTTTATGGGTTAATGTCATGTTTGTCAATAAATGAATGAATAATAACAGGCCTTTTAATATCATCATTAATAATATTCTGATTAATTACTGTTATTTGGTTGCACTTTGTCGTTCCTGTCATTAACAAGTGTTAATCTTTTGGGGGGTTGTTAATCTTCCAGTGTCACAACACTTCCGTTCTTCTTGACCTGCTCATTATTTCTCATTAAATGTTCATATTTGCACGCATGTGTGTTGTTCTCCTCCCTGCCTGTGGCGTATATATCTGGACAGGTGTGTGTGTGTGTTTAGCTGTAAGCAGGTGCTCAGGTGTCCTTGGTTTGAACTTGACACTCGCCTCATGAATCAATCTTCACTCCAGGGTTATCTGGCAGTAGTGTGTGTGTGTGTGTGTGTGTGTGGTGAGTTAAGACTGGCCAGGCAGGTATTAACTTCTGATTGATTAATTTACCTCTAATCCACCTCCAGTGGAAGGTGCAGCTTGCTGTCCCTCTTACTTAACAGTATTTACTCAATATTCTCACTTCTACACACCGCAGGACAAAGATGAAGCTCCTATAAAAGTACAATAAAGCAATAACAATATTAAAAGGAATGATATTTAGTCTGGACCTTATATGTGCAAATGTAATGATATAGCTTGTTAGAAAATGTAAGAAATTAAGAAGGAAGGTTGTAGAATTCCACTCAATATTTGCCAAAATTAATATAAAGATAATTTTGCAGCAGTTGGAGGGTTCAAATACAATTTTTTTTTTACAGTTTTTACTTTAACATTTTACAGAAAACAGACACATGTATACCCAAATGTTATTTTTTATTTTGCTGTAGAGCAACAATTCCACTGTAGTTCATGTAAAACACTGCATTCAGAACTTGGCTGTAGTGCACAAATAAAGATGGCTTTGATGAACTTCAAACATGCAAAGTCAGATGTCGTTTCACAAACTTGATAAACTAATTATTTGTTGTATGTGAAATATCGATACTGACGCCTCCACATCAATATTGATGAAGATGCCTACGATGACATATTCCCATATTGATATTTTGAACAAACCCCTACTGCTAATTGTGTAGAGACTTGTGTAGTAAATCAAACCTACTGTCTGAACATTTTCATTTTGTACTAATGTCAGAGTCTCTTATGTTCCAGGTGTTTCTCCTTGTATTTCAGCCACTGCTGGGTCTGTAAGGAAAAAGGTTCCAGATGAAATGAGACTCAAATGCCTCCTGGAAAAGCATTGTTCACTCAGTACTTAGGAGTGGAATTCAATACAAGTCTATTCATCTTCCTGTGACCACCCATGGTATTTCTCTGAATCACACTTCACTCGCTGCTTTTCCACTACATGTATCAGCCTGACTTGATTCAGCTCTGCATGGTTTGATGTTTCAATACAGGTGGTTGCCATAGCGGCACAATTTTCAGTACAGCTGCAGCTACTCTTGCTTTGTCCTCCAATAACATTAAACTAGTGGTGTTCTAATGTTCTAAAATGCATGTTCCTTTGACCTTACATGTATTTTTTTTTTAACAAGTATTTCTTAGATTTTTACCTTTTTCTTCCTTTTTTGCTACCTATGTAACTTCATTAACGTGATTTTCTACATAGGAATCAAGAAATAAAAAAAGGAAAAAAGAAAATCACAAAAGGAGTCTTGTTTTATGTCCTTCAATAATACAATAAGACTGAAATTTAGAATTTCAGAGTATTTCTATGAATGAAAACAAAAAAAAAAAGGCGCAGATCCCATATTGTAAAAACTCATGTTTTAGCTGTACTGTGGTCAAGTAAAATGTAGAGTAATAAATAAAGCACCAGTCTGTATCCTGAATGTTTTAGGGTGTATAAGGTCTGTTAGTTCATTTGCTTTGGCCCAGACTTTTTAAAAATTATTATTATTTTTTTTAGTACGGTTCAGCTTTCACGTTCTGGCAAGTCATGGCTTCACCATCCTAGAAGAAAAAATGAGCAGTTTGGCTCAAATACTGTTTAATGGTGCACATCAGGGGGATTCAGAAGAGTATGCATTATACTGATGAAAAAAAAAAAAAATAGGTATGCACCGTATACCCTGGACTACACCACTGATTATAGACAGAAAGTCACTATAACGCTGTGTTTCCACTACGTGATACCAGCTGGAATCGACTCGGCCTATTTGCGTTTCCATTACAAAAAAGGACCTAGAATCTGGTACCTGGTGCTAGTTTTTTGGTAGTGGTTCTGCTGAGGTTCCAAAATAGGGGATCCAATACCACAACATGTTATCTCTGCGTCATTGTGTTATCAATGTGTCCCACCATTTCTTAAAAAAAATAGATTTGGAAGGTTACAGTAAATATAGCGGTAGGTTAATCAGTCAAAATAATAATGACAAACACATACCGAGGATAAAAAATATATATTCCATCCAAATCCTCCATTGTGTATGTATCACATGGTCGTTGTCGTTCTTTTTCGCCTTTTCCTCTTTGTTTTTAACCGCCAGCTGAGTCACGTTGTAGATGCCGCCGCCAAAGTTACGCGCCACATCGCTACAATGACCAGGTACTCTTATTATAGTATCCTGTAATCGAAACAGTCTCCAGAAATAGAACCTGGAACCCGAGTCAAGTCGAGCTGGTTCCATGTCAGTGGAAACGCAGCATAAGTCTATTCATCTTCCTGTGACCGCCCATGGTTTTACACTGAAAGACACTTCACTCGCTGCTTTTCCGCTGTAAGTATCAGCCCGGCATGGCTTGGAGTGGTCTTTCAGTGCAGGTGGTTGCCATAGTAGCACAATCTTCAGCACAGCTGCAGCTACAAACAACCCAAGTTATACTTAAAGGAAAATGTTAAACATAAAGATTTTTTTTTTCATGCAAACACATATGTATTTGCGCTTTAAATATGTGCTTGATTTATCCAGATAGAACCCGTTTGAAAATATACTAATTTTTAGAAATTTTGCACTTGAATATCACAACAGGATGACTCACACACGTCATGTCGCGATGACCGCCCAATCAGATTGGTGTGTCATCAAACAGGTTAAAGGTCAGTGATAGTTGTGTGACAGTGACAAAGGCAAACCGATTATGTGAAATCAGAAACTGGACCAACAGGTGATGCATTCAGGGTCTGCACTACACATTTTCATCTTTAATGCTGGGCAGATCTCTCCCCAGTGTCTCCGGCAGCACCGACACTTGGCCTTTTATTCCCTTTTTTTGTTTGGTTTCTTAACAATACATCATGAATTGACCAATCTGTGACATAATGTTCAACAGACTGATGACGTGTATTTAACTCATTATGTGGCAGTTCCAAATTTTTTTTTCTCTATTTAATTTTTCTTAAGATTTTATTTTTATAATATTATCCTCTGCATTTTTCAGTTTTTTTAGTGGAAATCATGTATTTTCTTATATTTATTTCACTGAATGTTCCTTTCGGCTTTTCCCTTCAGGGGTCGTCACAGCGAAACACATTCACATGTTATTGTTTGTCACAGGTTTTTACGTCGGATGCCCTTCCTGACACAATCCTCTGTATTTATCTGGGCTTGGGACCGGTACAATGAGCCACTCCCCCCTTGTGGCTACAGGTATAGGTGTGTATAGCATAAAGGGCCTTACACAAGGGCCCACCTGGGTCTCGAACTGGCAATCTTCCAGTGGCGTAAACCACCAAGCTCCCCAGTCGCTTCTTATATTTAATTTACTGATATTCATAAAAGCTCAGAATAAAGTTGAGGAATATTATATGAGAAAGAGAGAAACCTGAAGAAAAAGGTAACTTTTTAAACAAAGATATTGATAATTGAACATTTAAAAAATATCTCCATCCTCTGTCACTGATCAAACTCTGTGTGTGAATTAATGTTGTAGAAGATGACGGTGTTTCCACATTCACTACAGAGCCTCTGAACGTCCAAATGGGTCATATCTGATGACCATGAAAAGACGACAAACTGCATTTTACACCAAGTCTTTACATGGATCGACAGGATTAGAGGCTCAGAAGTTATTAAACATTTAGATCAGTCGATGCTTTCAGTTACCGACTGAAGTTAGGTCTTTACGTTGAATTGACTTTTTCAGCTCTTTGTTTTTCTGATATGTTAAGGAATGCATTTTAGTTTTCCTCTTCTTTTGGTGTCTTGAAAGACAGGGTGTCTGTGCAGGTCTTAAAAAGTATGGGATTTAGAGACGATGTTTCTCAGACTTCGTAAAGTCTGGAATTTTGTGTGAATGTCTTAATAAAGTATGGAAAAAACTAGATGTGTTGCTAGATGTGGTCATTTTTATCCTTTTGTGTATTCATGCATGTTGTACCACATTTGTCCAGCAGTCACCGCCAAAGCATTCTGGCCATATCAATGCGATTGTAAGGCAATTGTATTCTAAAATTACAAATATCTCCCAAAATACTGGTCATATGAACTTAGGGCTTTCACCAGTCTGTTTCTTGACCAAGAACACGTGAGTATTCCAGTCTGCAGTAAGCAGCTCTTTCTGGATTTTGTTTCATTCCCCAGACACACACCCACTTAAAAAGAACTGACTGAGCACACGAGAACCAGGAGGTAAAAGAATATGAACATTTGAGTAGGATCTTAAACTCTAATGACTGTAAAACAACAAACAAAAAATTGCCTTTTTTACAGTATCGTGATCCTAGTATTGTGATTTGTATCGTATTGCCAGATTCTTGCCAATACACCCCTAGTTATTATTTACCTTCTCCACCTTAAAAAAAAACAAAACAAACAAAAAAAAACCTTTACTCTTCTTCATGGTATTTGGTATGGTAATCAAGAGCAGCGCCCTCTAGTTTTTTTGATTGAAAACCACTCATTCCAATGTATAGAACTCATGGAAGTATGGAGGCAGACACATGTAAGAAATGGACAATCGTATTTACCTACATAAAACAAACATAAATGAACCTTAAAAAGTACATGAAGTCAAGGTCTTGGAGAGTAAAGTAGTTTTTAAAAAAAGTCTAGAATATTTATTTTAATAAAGAGCAAACACCCTGAAAGCGTAAACATCATGTATTCTTCCTTTCTTTTCAAACTACACATCGTACTCTAACAAAGTCATTCTTTTTCAAACAGCACCTTTCAGGTCAGACACAACGTCTCCAAAACTGAATACTGTGCACCGATTCACTGAGCAGATTAAGGTTGTGCTATTGTTGTCAAACATGATGTTGCAAAGCCTTGAAAACAGTGGCTTCTGTGAAAAATATTTGGAATAAAATATGTGTTGGTAAAGGATGGTGCATCAGTTTTAAAAAATAAATAAATACATGATGCAACAACCATCACTGCCATTCTCAAAAGATCCAATAGCCACGAACGCTGTGGTTATATTTTTTTTCTGATATACACATACATTTAAAGACAGAGAACCCAGGTACAGGGAATGACAGATGAATAGTTGAGTGAAAAAAAAAAAAAAAACACATATATATATAATGATAAGGATGATCCGGGTCTAGGTCATGTTCGGTTCCTAGGTCGGGGTTCCGAGCAGGCAGTCCAAATTGCGCAACAGGGCTATTCTGGCTCTGGTCATAAAACTGGTCAAAAAATCCGGGGGTCCAAAGATAGCAGCTAAAGTACCAATAGGGAAAAGGCAAGGAGGCAGTGCACCGTAATGTCCAGCGAAGGGTCAAAAACCAGGAAGTCGATCCGAGAGAGGCGTAGATACCAATAGCGGAAAAGACAGGATGGGTAGTCCAAAATTCAATCCAAGATGTTTTAACACAGGTGACGATTCAGGCTGGGGCAGGCTAAGGCGAGGTCAGGGAAGTCTGGGTCGAAAAACAGGGTCATACATGAGATTCAGATCTGCAAGAATGCTGGTTAGTCGGACAGAAAAACTGGGACGCACTGGGAACAAAACAAAGACAGGACAGGGTTTAAATACACCAGGAATCAGGGAGAGAACAGGAGACAGGTGCGCGCATGAGGAGGAGTCAGGTAATTATGACCACAGAGGGAAAAGAGGAAGTAAAGACGCTCGACATGATGCATAAGGAAAACTACAAAATAAAACAGGAAGACATAAGACAAGACAGGAACCGACATGACACTGAGTAGTTGAAACTATGTTAAGTTATTGATAAGAAATGTGGGTGGGATTAAATACGTTTTCTTCTTCCCACTCCTTTTCGAGATCAAGTAATGTATTTGAAATATCGTACCTGCTTGTATTTGTACGATCAGATACTGTTGTAAATATTTACCTGCTCAGAATAAATGAATGAATGAACAACCCTTTGACTCATTTTGGGATTTTCACCTCTTTTGAGAGCTTTAGGAGCACTCGCTGCAGCCAATCAGAGTTGAATAAACTAAACGCAGCCAGACTGATGAAGTGGAAAATGCTTTTTTTTTTTTCCTCATCGCGCTCTCACTGCGAGCAATTAGTAAGCAGGACAAAGTGAGGCGATGAGAAAAAGAGAACAGCAGTTATAATTAATTATCTTGAGAGTAAGTGCACTTGGAAATCTTTATGTGTGTTTTTCACGCATTTGATCCATGTCCGTTAGATTCAGTCGACGCATGAGTCACATGTTATTGCAGTGTTTCCCCAACCAGTGAGAATGATCAGGTGTGGGCTGGAAATTTATCCAATTCCACCTGGTTGGTGTAAGTGAGCTGTGTGATGTAGACACATACGACTGCACATCGTTCATTTACCAAACAGGGGCAGTTGTTTATTTACCTGCTTTATTAGTTTCAGCCACTTTCTGTATCCTTTGTCAGAAGCATCACAATGATATCAAGGTCAAATCCATCCACTGGTCTGCATACTTCCACTTTGGAAACATCTTGCAGTGGTTTTGATACAGTGCAGGAATTCCCAAAGTGCTTTATGTGTGTTTCGTGGGTTACCATGCTTTAGCTCCACAACAACAACAACAACAACAACAGGTTCCCACCTGTGGTGTCAAATGTGGAGGAAATCCTGGTTTTGCCTGGAGGCCATGTTGTAGTCGGTGCAGCAGAGGCATGGCAGTGGAAAACAGGTTCTTATTTTTAGTTTTTATCCACTGCAAACTATAATCAAAAGGTATGTTCATCATGTTGGATCTTTAAATTAGGACTTTTAGCCAAAGTTCTGCCTGAATTCCCTCACAGACGGCACATCTCTGCATGGATCAGTTTGTCCTTAGGGCTCTTTGGCAGAAAGAGTTTCTGGCAGAAGGACTTTGCTCTTGTAAAATGGGCTGTTGTGAACCAAATCATCACCCCCCCCCCCCATAAACCTATCCCAGATGACGAGGCTTTGGGCTGTAATGTCCAGGGTTGAGCTTAGAGAACTGTTGCATTTATTATTCCCCATCTTTTTTCCTTTCACTCTCTCACTGCTCCTGTCAGTGTTTCAAAAACTGCAAGAAAAAAAAATCCTTGAAAGTTTCACTGTCACTTTTTCGTTGGAGTCTTTTTTTTTTCCACATTCAAATAACAGCAGATGGAAAGATACTCTTTATTTTAGGGACAATTTTGGAAAAAGCCAATTCGATTGTAGACTTCATTGGCTTGTGTCATGTAGCAGCATCATGGGGGATCAGGAACGTCGCCAAACAAAGATAGTGATGAGACGAGCTGCATGGAGACGGGAAGGAAACCCAGAGGCGATGACAACTTAATCGGAGAACAAAAACAGAAAAGGAGAGAGTGCGAGCAAAGGTTATGCAGGGATTGATACAGAAAGGAATGATCCACATGAGTGACAGGTGTGGAAGCGAGGACCTCATCAGAGATGGATAGTTGAATTAAAAACAACAAGAATTGTCTCTCTATTATAATATGGATAAAAGCGTCTCCTTAATGTAATTGACAATCAGTGTATTTAAATGGAAAGACAGAACTAAATAATTATGATAAATTCCACCCAAAAAAACAAAAAAACCTCACACACTGATTGAAGTTTTTATTTCTAATATGAATATAAAAGCAAGAAATATATAAACAAATAAAATATTGAAAGACAAAATATAAAGAAGGTCTAACTTATATAAGGTTAGGACCCAATAGTAATACACCAACAGGAATTAGGTTTCAAAGCAGTTTCATTAGTAGCAGAACTAGGAATCACTCAATCACTGTGGATCCAGTGCAGGTGTGGATCTGAGGGGTATGCAGAGTGAAAGGTCGGGGGTGGGGGTCAAATATCAGGGTTTTCAATGTAGGTCGGGTGCTAGACTTGGTCAGGGGCAAAGGACAGGTCAGGTTCTGAGGAGTAGACTCAGAGACGTGGTCAGGGAAAAGGTGGGCGTGATTTCCGGGAAGCAGGCAACAGGCGAGGTAAGACAAAGCACAGGGCAAAGGTAGAGAGAAGGCAGGAAACAAACACTGGAAAGTCACACAAGAGCAGAATAGCAATCTGGCAGTGAACAAACAATAGAATGGAGGATATATAAAGGCTCCACCTGATGAGCCACACCTGTGACTCACCAGGTGAGCAGAATCAGACTGATTACAGGAGGCGGAGCTGGTGCAAGAGAGCGCACAAACAAGTGGAAAGGGATGGATTGAAAGGCGTGGCACAGGGGGGGAGGAGCCAGCAGCTGAGTGTGCCAGGTGGAAACAGTGAGAATGATGAGGTGAAAGGTCAGAGAGGAAAAGGAAGTGTCTGATGCAGGGGTGTGGAAGTGAGAAACAGCCGACAGGTGGAAACAGAACACAAAGAGGGGAGCAGAACCACAAAGAAAGTGACTGAGACAGGGTGACAAACCATGACACCCCTTCTCCTTAAATTATTAAAAACAATAATACACTTCCAATACATATCCATTTGTTTCTGACTTTATATTAAGAAATAAAAAGTATAATTATATAAACACATAACACAATAACACATATATGTAAACACACACACACACACATACATACATATATGTATTTATGTAAAGTCTAACTGTTCATTATGTCCTTGTTCTAATATCTGAACATTTGTGTATTTATTTGATCAAAATAAAGTCGAGCTGTCAAAATTAACGTGGATAAATCCATCATCATGATTAATCTGGTTAAAAATGTTAACACAATTAACCCGTCTGCTGCAATAGAATGCCTCTGAACGTCTCTGTGAACACATTTGGGTCAGTTCATCCCAGCAGAGTTACTGTCAAATGGGCAGTTGATCCAGTAGTGACAGGGAGCAGAACCAGCCCATAAAGATGGAAGATGCTAAACAGCACGTCGGTCCTCTGGATGGAAAAACGAGGACAGAAAAATAAAAAATAAATAAAAAAAACAAGGCCGAGCAGTTGTTTACAGTTGTTTTGTTGAATATTAAATGATGATGATATTTTTATTTTCCTTATACATTGTTTTGCACTAAATGTTTTGCTACTAAACTGATTTTCATTGTTCCTGTGACGGTGGCAATAAAGATCTATTCTATTCTATTCTATTCGCTCATATTCAAACATGATTAATATAGATTCAAAATGAATGATATTTAATCGCAATTAATCAAAATTAGTCCACAGCAACCCTGTGATTAATCTGATTAAATTTTTTAACAATTGACAACACTAAAATAAATGTAATCCTCATACAGTTAAACAACGTAGATGGTTGTACATAAACAGACACGTACATTGGTAAACTTTTGACCCACCGACAGCATCTACAACACCTTTAGTGCACATGGACTCACCGATGGAGATGGAGGTTCTGTTTCTACATTAAAGTAAGGAAAGAAATCCAAGAATCATAATAAAATAAAGAAATATTTTTGCCTTGTCACTACAGTGATTTACCTTGTTGATAACCCCTGTATGCTTTGGTCTGAAATGGGGAAATAACCCGACTGAAGAGGTCCACCAGAACACAAAGAGCATAACTCACTACATATTTGTCCTTCACGCTGACATGAGGTGTTAGAAATAGTCCATAAATTATCGCTCAATGATTTTTCACCATCATATTATACACTGAGCTGACAATGTCTGCTACCAAGCATTTAATGATGCATTCAAATACTCCTCTAACAGGCTTTGTGGGGGGAAAAAGTGCAGCCCTTATTAAAATGGTTCTTATTATTGACATATATCCCCTATTGATTATAATCCATATGTTTGTGACCTGACCTGCAGGGTCTGTGGACATATCTGCAATCGATTTTAAACACATTTAAACATCACCACAGTGCAGCTCTGGTAGTTCAATGTCTTATAGTGATTTAAAGGAATGACATTTTGCTTTTTAAAAACGGAATTATGCCTTTTCATACACTTCCCTGTGTTCTACGTAAGCTGTAAATGTTCTTCTTGGGTCTGAATTCTTCATTAATTCAACTCCACAGGTCCATCTTCAATAATATTGAATGAATGAAATAAAATGTGTTTTATCTGCAAAGTAGTTTCTTTTATTTCATTTCAGTAAATATTTATTTTTTAAAACAGACTCAAAGTGCATCTAAGTTCCTTTTATTTGCTTTACATGTTTTTATTTTTTTATTTTTTAGCCCCTCTGTTCTGTTTTTAGAACCATCCAGGGTTCTGCACCAGTCATGTGACTAGTAAAACTATGAAATGGGTTGAGATCTGTTGACAGTGAAAGCTGTATCATATAATTTAACTTTTTATATCTTCAGACCGTTGCACTGAGCCGTCCAGTTTTTTTTTTTTTTTTTTTTATCACTCCAGGTTTTGTCACTTGTTTTTTTTTTTTTTTTTTTTTGCAAAGCTCAGCTCTTTTGACTTTTATTGCTGTTTGCAGCTTTAAGTAGGATGAGATTTTATAACCTTTTTCTTGTTTTGTGTCACAGTGATGCAGTTACTCCAAATTTAATAGGTTTTTCCATAAAGTAGAACAAGTCTTTATGCTTCCATTCAAAAAACAGATCCACTCACTAGAAACTGTCTTTAACAACAAAAAAGCACAAAAATGTGACACTTTATAAACAACTCTACAAAACAGACTAAACGAACTCTCTGTTGTGTTTTATTATAATATATTTTATTTATTTTATGTGTCTATAATCTGTTGCGTTATGTTAATTTATCTGTTTGGATGATTTTTCTTGATATTTCTTCAAAACTATCAATTTTTTTTCACATATTATCTTATTTCTCTCCTTTTCTTCCTTTCAGTGAGTAATATTGACACCTTTTCTCTTTAAAACAAATAAAAAAGAAAATCGTGTACTTCATGATGCCCTGTGTAATATGTTATGAGACTGTTTTGAATAAAAATAATAATAAAAAAAACTAATAATGTTTTTGTATGCATCTATATCGTCAATAAAGATCAATTAAGGAAACAAACATAAAGCTGAACTTATAGTTGTAGTTAAAACATTTCTCATACAATGTCAAAAGGTTTAGATGTGACGCAGCTTTATGTTTGTGAACTTGTACACCGTGTGTTTTTACATTATAATGTGTGACTGTTGTTGTGATTATAATGCAGTTAATAAAAAAAAAAATTACACACTATAATTAAAATAATTTAGACTGACAGCTTTTGATTAACCTTCAATTATTTAATTACAGCCTTGCGCTCTTATCTACCTCAAATGCAAACCAGCTTCCATTCCTGGTTTGTTTTGTGTGTTTATTTTATTTAATTTTACTTAGTCAATTAATTCGTATCGCTGTGTTTAAGACAGATACGGAGTGTTTACGGAGATTACTTTAGAAAAGTCACTTTGAAACTGTTTTCAGTGTGAGGAAACAAACACTATATATATTTACACACA
>JAPSES010089421.1:0-14336 GCA_029822895.1 Maxillicosta whitleyi | reverse complement strand
CAATACTGAAACTACTAGGCATGATGGGTAATCACCAACCTTACAACACAACACTGGAAGCACTAGACATGATGGGTCTTCTGATCCTGATGGATCATCACAGCAGAACAGGGTCAGTCTGGACTCATCAGACCACATGACCTTTGTCCATTGAAACTCAGTCCAATCTTTAGAATCAAACTGGTGGTGAAGGAATCGGAAGCCCCTCATGCATCAGTTAAATGATAAAAAAAAAAAAAAAAAAGACTTACTGATCAGTGCATCAGTTAAAGGATAAAGAACTGATATTTGATTATCGAATGATAGATCTGGACCATGACTTCAGTTGGATCCAGGTGAACCTGGACCTGGTTTTGTCCAGTCTGAACATATGACCATTGTCTCTCGTGGGGTAAAGGGTTAATTCATTCTGTATCTGATCTGTCTGGTCATGTGATGTAAACTCGCAGATTGGTTTGAAGGTTTTATTGTCTGTGAGTCTTGATTTTGTTCTTTTATATTAACATGTTTTTCTCGTCTTCAGTCGTCCATCGTCTCCTCGTCAGTGAGACTCAGCGCAGACTCGGCTGATCAGCAGAGGATGTTTGTGATCACATTTATTTGTTGATGTGCTTTAAGATTTGTATGGCGGTTTTTCTTCTGTAATAATGTTATCACCATTGTTGTTGGTTGATTGATTGATTGTCAAAGCAGCAGTAGAATTAAAGAGTTGACTGTCTTCAGCAGGGGTCAATATCTGGTGAGTAATTAAGTACTGCACTGATAGAGATCAATACATCAGAGATCAATAATGTTTGTAACAAAAACATTACCGGTGTGTTTTATTAATATTTTCTGTACAATGAACCACACATTCATAACAGATATATAGATTTTTATCTGTAGATGTTTGTGGTCCATTAGAAACCATTCTGAGTTTTACACTTTATTTGTTGCTGTATCTCGTCCTCAGAGCAGGTTATTTATCTATAAAAAAATTATTTTATTTGATTTAATTAATTTATTTGAAGCATTTACATAATACTTGCAAGTTCAAAAATTCCAAAATCATTCATTTACACTCGAAAAGAAGTGGGAAGAAGATAAATTTATTTAATCCCATCCCCATTCTCATCATTAATTACTTTAACTTAATGTTACTCACTCCCAAAAACTAATCAGTGTCTCGAACAGATGAAGTTTAATCACATGTTAGGGCAAAGTTTAGTTGATTTAAATAAAATCTGCTGTGACCGCCTTGAGGGTCACGGTCCAGTGTTTGGGAACAACGTGAAACAACAGCTGTCTCGTGATTGGGCAAGAACCTCAATAAGCCCCTCCTCCTGCCCTGAAGTCCCTGGGGAGTTGAGCAGCAGATCAGACTTTAAATCTACTCCTGAACTTCACAAACCCAACAGAGATCATGGCCTCCTCAACACCGGATTCTTCATCCTCCAGGAACTCCTCCTCTTCCTCACTACAGGACCTCACGCACTTGGGTAACAGCTGATCAATACAAGTGACTGATGAATACAACTGATCAATACAAGTGATTGGTTAAAATAACTGATCAGGTCTTTGCATTTTAAATCTGTAAATTCTGATCAACTTAAAACAGGAATTATGTTTTTTCCACATTAATTTTTTTTGTTGATTGTAATTCATTCATATGTCTGTTTTTCAGACTTCTTGAAAAACCCATTATTTTTTAATATTTGTCTTATTGGTCTCTTTTTCTTCCGTGTGTGTAGATTCATTTAGATAGTTTTAGTGTTTCTTTTGTCATGTGTCGGTTCTTTTTATGATATTAACAAAAGCCTTGATTTGCTAAACCATTGATTATTCAAGGTGACTATCTGGAAGAAAAACCTGAATAAAATATTCTTGTTATTACTAGTAGTAGTATATTGTTGTTTGGATTCTCTTTTTGTATTTATAAATAAGAGTGTGAACTCAGATGAGCTGATGTTTTAACTGTTAGGGTTAACCTGGTCATTGGTGGAAGAAACAATGCTGCTTTGTGCTGAGTGTTAGCTAACGATCAGCTGACAGCAGTGGATTATGAATCTTTGTGTTTCTGTCAAAGCTCCTTAAAATTGCAGAAGAATGAACTTTCACCTCATAAATATGACAGGATCATAATCGATCACTTGGAAAAGCCAGTCAAGACACAAAATGGGCTTCAGAAATAAATATTTAGATGTGTTGCATGAAAAGAGTTTATTCATAAATGACCATAACCCAGTGGTTTCCAACCTTTTTTTGGCTCGTGACCCCATTTTAACATCACAAACTTCTGGTGAGGACAGACATTCAAAACAAAGACTTGCTGAAATGAATTGGTCTTGATCATGTAATAGTTTTCTATACTATGTTGCAAATAAACATTAATTTTACATGACATTTAGTCTATATAATGTATATCATTATGGCCAGAATTAGAAAAGCCAGGTTCAGATTAGTGCACAAACTAATTTTATTTTCTTGGTCAGGATATCAACAGTCGGTCCAGTTTGTATTTACAAGGACAACAATTATTTAATACTAAATAAACTATGAATTATGAAAGAGCTGCAGCATCTGAAACAGATCACAATAAACATTTGACAGACAAACAGTACCACAGTGTTTCAGTTTCACCTTCAGTCTGTCATGTCTTTTATGTATGGGATTGTTTCTCTCAACTCACCATATCAGTTTATATATATATATATATATGTATATATATATATTATATATTACTAGAAATTTCAGGCAACTCCATTTGAATTCCAGGCAACCCCACATGGGTGATCTGAGGTTTTATGAACATCTACATGGTCTGTGAAATAAATATAGGAAAATATATGATTTATGCTGAAATATTCAACACAACACAGATGATAATGTTACAATAAATGGTGATTAATCACTTAAAGAAAGATTAAATATACAGAAACATATATTGGAACTTCCATAAAAGTAGCACTGGGTCTTTATAAGTTAATTTGATTCACATAATAAAAGATCTGTACTAAAGTCAAACCCACTGGATCTTATATGTATTCAGCTCATATAACATGTTAAATATGACAAACATGTTCTCTCTGCATGTATGTATGTGTACGTGTGTGTCTATGAATACATGCACTGTATTTATGTATGTATGTATGTACAATGTATGCATGTATGTATCTATACATGTATGTTTACGTGTGTGTCTATGAATACATGCACTGTATATGTATTTACAATTTATGCATGTATGTATGTATGTATGCATTATGTATGCATGTATGTATGCGTGTATCTATGTATGTATGCATGTATGTGTGTATGCATTATGTATGTATGTGTATGTATGTATGTATGAATGTATTTATGTGTGTGTGTATGTATGTATGTATGTATGTATGCATTATGTATGTATTTATGCATGTATGTATGCGTGTATGTATGTATGTATGTGTATGTATGTGTATGTATGTATGTATGTATGTATGTATGCATTATGTATGTGTGTGTCTATGTATGTGTGTGTCTATGAATACATGTACTGTATGTATGCATGTATGCATTATGTATGTATATATGCATGTATGTATGCACTTTGCACGTTCTCCAGATGTTCTCACTGTATTCTCCACAAGACTCTGTATGTTCTCTGAATCTTCTCCACGCATTCTTTCTATGTTCTTCACAGGACCTCTGAATTTCCTCTGCATGTTCTCTAATGTTCTCTATATGTTCTCTGAATGCACTTTTTTTTTCAGTATGCACTCCACATTCTCTACATATTGTAGAATTTGCTTGTAAAGACATAGTAGATTCTTCACACAATTTCTTGCAATTCTCTGATGTTCTTCACGTATTCTGTGGCCTTCACAGAAACACTGCATGTCTCTACGTCTCCACATGTTCTCTGTGAGATTCTTGTATTTGTGTTCTCCACATGTTCTCTCTATGTTCCTTATATGTTCTGTGTATGCTTATATGTTCTCTGTATGTTCTCCACACGTATGGCAGCACTGCAGCTTATTCACTGGAAGGAACCAAAGAAGTCAGCGTTGGCGTTTGGCCTGTCATTGCTGATTCTTGTTTCCATGGCGACATTGTCGGTCATCAGTGTGGTGTCCTACCTGCTGCTCACCTGCCTCTGCATCACCATCACCTTCAGGTGGGGGCGGGCTCATCTGATCACCTGACCTACAGTATGAGCAGCCAATGGGCGACAGGTTCTGCTGATCTTCAAGTACCTAACGCTGTGTTTGTGTCGGCAGGGTTTATAAATCTGTGATCCAGGCAGTCCAGAAGTCCAACGAGGGACATCCATTCAAGTACAAAGACACACAAACACCTGTCTAACTGGGCTAACTGGGTTAACAGGAACCACTAGACAACACAGTCCAACTGGGTCCAACTAGATTAACTGGAACCACTGTGGAACCCACTGGTGAAACTAGTGTACAAGGCATCAGTACTGAGTTAACATTTGGTACAGATGTGCAGGTTAACCACAGAACCTAAACAACAGCGTTCTACTGGTTGGTTTACAGTGTATATGATGTTCTTTCAGTTCTACTGAATGAATGATAATATTTGGACAGTTCTGTGATGAAAGATGTCCTGTAAGTATGTGTCATCACTAGTACTACCGAGTACTACTGGTTCTCAGATCCTGGTTCTCAGGTCTCTGTTAAGTAAGGTTGTGGTTCTCTGGTCTTTGTTGACTGATGTTCTGTTCTAGGTCTCAGATCCCAGTTCTCCATTCTCTGTTGAGTGATGATCTGATTCTCAGACCCTGGTTCTCGGGTCTTTATTGAGTGATGTTCTGTTGTAGTTTTCAGATCCTAGTTCTCAGGTCTTTGTGTGTCCTGGTTCTCAGGTCTCTGCTGGACCGGGACATCTCCCTGTCAACAGATGCAGTGCGACAGATTGCGGATCAGGTTCTAGTCCACCTTAATCGGTTCTCCTTCCAGACCAGGAGGCTACTGCTGGTGGAAGATCTTGTTGACTCACTGAAGGTCTGTCAAACAACAGCGCAGTCTGACTGATACTGTTAAGGTCTGGGTTTTCGCCAGTTTAATTGTTATTTATTTGTTCTCCTGATTTTGTTTTGTTTATTTGTTCCAGCTGGCAGGAGTCATGTGGGTGATGACACATGTGGGAGCGATCTTCAATGGACTCACCATCCTCATCCTCGGTACGTCTTCACTCTGATCCACTTCCTGTTTGTTTCTAATGCATCACACTAATGTTCTTTGTCTACTTTTTTATTTGTGTGATGTTGTCCATCTTCAGCTGACATAATCTTCTTCACTTCGCCCCTCATCTATCAAAAGAAAAAGGTGAGTATGTTGTGGGGTCATGTGACCACCAACAGATCAAATGTGGTCATTTTAAATGTTGTCATAGCGATGCTGATCAGTAATTATCAAAAACCTGCTGAATGTTTTTACAGACGCAGATTGATCAGTACCTGAACCTGGTTCAATCCAAGATGGAGGAGATGCTGCTGAGGTGAGTCCACATCAACCAGATCTGGTTCTGTATCGGAATCAGATCCAACAGAACCAGAATCTCAGACCCAATACCTGACCTGGGAGTGGACCTAACCTGATTTCAGACCTGACCTGAAACCTTCACCTCATTCATTTCTTTCATTCATTTCTCAGATCTGATGTGGTTTAATATGTGAATATTTAACCTGGAGATGCTTGTGCAGTCGTGTGCAGATCTATGTATAATAATGGTTTTGTAGTCTGTGTCTGTTTGCATGAATATGTTTTCATCTGATCTACATACAGCTCTGGAAAAATATAAGACACAACTGCACAATGATCACTTTGTCTGATTATACCATTTATAGGTATGTGTGTGAATAAAATGAACATTTTTGTTTTATTTTATTTAACAACATTATTATTTAGGGCATACATGGGGCATAACAAAAAAATGCAGTGTTTTCAGATCTCAAATAATGCAAAGAAAATCAGTTCATACTAATTTCTAAACAACACAAACTAATGTTGTAATTTTGGAAAAGTTGAGGCATTAATATTTGGTGGAATAATCCTGATTTTCAGTGACAGCTTGCATATGTCTTTTCTCTCCACCGTTACTGTTGAATGACTTTATACAGCTCATGGAAGAAAAATTCAAGAAGATCAAACATGTTCCTGCAGATGTTTTCACAGTGGGTTCAGGTCTGCAGATTGGACTGACCATGACAGGGTCTTCACCTGGTGGTCTGTCATCCACATCTTTATTGACCTGCTGAGTCCAGGAGCATTGAACTGATAGAAGAACCAGTCCCCTTTAGGAACATTGTCAGAGCATAAGTCCAGGAGTTTTCAAAGGTTATTTTTGGATTCCAGTTACTTTTGTGGTACTAATAGAACTGTTTTTGCTTATTGTAAGAAAATAATGATGACCAAAGTAATAGTTTTTATACTTCTCCTTCTTAAATAAGACATGTATCAGGTATTTATTCAGTAGAATAAGGTCTTTGTGTTGGAATTAAACAGACACAGGAATGAAATGTCTGTCAAACATGCACACATGCTGATTTCACAGGAAACTGCAGTGGTCTCTGAATTTTTTCCAAAGCTGTATGTGTTCATGTCTCTGCTCAGTTCACGTCTTAGATGTTCATTGTTTGGTGATAATGTCTCATGTTTTTTTATAGGCTGCAGGACAAGTTACCTGGAGCTGTTAAAAAGATGAAACCCGAGTGAAGAGATGACCGGCAACTTCTATGTGTGGCTCCACCCCCTCCTCTGACTGGTCTGTTGGTTGATCAGCTGATCTGTTCTAAGACTGTTTTAATAAATAAATTAATTAAAACTTCACAGCAGTTCATCAGTGACTTTATGGATTTTCCATGTTCTTGTGTCTGTTTCCAAAATGTCTCCATCATGAACATTTGAGAATAAACTCCTCCTGAAAAACACACGTATTCAATTGTACTATTGTCAGAAAGAAAAATTATATGACTTAACATGTTTAAGAGGAATGTCTGATGATGTTCTGAGATCAAATGAACAAACAAACAAACAAAATAATCTAAATGAAACACATGCGTACATTCTGTGCTTGTGCAAGATGTAAAACCGGAAAATTATGGAACATCTCTCTAAACACAGAGCTCACTTTCGTCAGTTATTGTTGTCAGTGGAGAGTGTTGAGTAGTCAAGAAGGGTTGTTATTATTATACTCATTGAACAGATGGCTATTAATAAGAAGATACTAGCATTGTTAGCTCTTGGGCTTCTTCTTGTGGAAGAAGAAAGATGTTGCCAGTGAGATGTCGCACTATGCTGACAATGCTAACAATGTTCACTTCATGGAATGAATGAAGGCCATAGGCAATACTGACTGATATGGTCAGATATGAGCAGTGAATGGATTGTTATAGAAGACAATAACAGTGTGTAGTACTGTGGTATAGTTGGATTCACATAGAAACATCTCATTCAAGATTCACTAGTCAAGGGTTATCCCTCAACCAATCAGATTGGTCAGAGTGAATGAGGGGTAGTGGCTGATTGTACATATTGAATCAGCTGAAAAGAATGACGACTGCATTAATGATGGCCGATCACCAATCAGACTCGTGTCACCGAACTTGCTAGACTGCCCGACGATGTCCGACTGCCGAAAATCTGGTTGGCATATCTTTATTTTACACAGTGGACCTATGTTCCATAATCAAAGGGCGGTGACACAATGCAGTGTATAGTGTGATGTATAACTTGCGCGCTGGATAGAGCATGGATAGCATGGATAGAGTCCTCCGCCTGAAGTAACAACAGCTGGCAGATCCCAGAGCCTCCCCAGTTCAACATCTCTCTGGTCACATTGATATGTTTGTTTACTGTACACAGTTTTCGCTCATTTGTAAATCCACTCAGTGTGGGGGTCACACATGCAATACGTCATCAAAACCACACCTTGGCTGTGGGTGTTCCTTTTTTATGTGACGTTCCAAGATCATGATTCCACTTTTATCATGGTTCTATTACTACCTGCAGAGGTGTTACAGAGCCGTGATAGAGGTGGGACCAAACGATCCCACCATTTTATTTATACAAACGTTGTTGCAGCATAAAGGAGAAACAGAAGTGCTGTGTTGGTATTTTAGAAACATCAGACCTGATGGAGCAGTTTGTCCAGCAGAGGTTGACAAACAGCAGAAAAGAAATGTATATTCCATATGATAGTGTTTAATTATGATGTGAGGTCATATTTCACTAATATAAACTGTTTTTTGTGGGTTTATCTGATGCATTTCTATTTGAGGTTTATGCTTGTTTTCCTTCCTTCATTTATAAAAGTTAATTGGGTTACTTCCACTTTCTGTTCTATGTCTTGGTCTGTGCGGGGTCAGTAGCGGGTGTTGAAGCCATGGATCTCCATTTTGCTGATGTCTCTCTGGTTGGAGAAGACGGCCCGGTCGATGCGACTGCTCGGACTGCCGACGTTCTGCAGCCAATATTTCCTGAAACCACAGGAAAAGAAATACAGACATCAGATAATAAGATAAATTGTCCTGAAAGTGATTGGGCAACGAAGACTCACATCTCGTCGACTTTGTCCGCCGGTCCCTGAACCTGACCAATCACAGTGCCCGTCCTGGTGTTCTTCACCCAGCCACTGAGTCCCAGACTCTGCCCATGATCCTCTGTGTACTGACAGGTCACAAAAAGATTATAAACTAATCCAACAAACCATAATACCATAAAACTGTGACAATATAAACACCTTATTTTACACCTGCTTTAAGGTGCATGTCAATTCATAACGCAATTGTAAATCAAATAAAAAGGGCTAAAAAAAAAAAAAACCCATAAGAAAGTACAAAGTAAAGGTTGATCTTAATGGTAATGTCTATAACTCAGAGATGGACACACTGTTGGACATTTCATATTATTTTCGGAACACTGGACTATGTACAGTTAAACACTCTGACGTCCACAGTAGTACTAGAAGTACTAGTATCCTACCACTAGCGGGTGAGCGAATAGTACTTCAGGATGTTTCACTCCTCAAAATTAAAAAATATAATAAGTACACTTCTAAAAAATACACTCAGTTAAAAGAAAACAACTCTGAAGGGTAAAGTCCCAGATTTGTGTTGTTTTTTGTCACATACTACATCTATAGTTAATTTGTGGAGGTATATTAATAACAGATTTGATTAATTTGCTGTAACCAGGGTTGGTCCCATAGTTTCTCATTTTGTATTAAAAGGAGTGAGAGTAATATTTTATACAGTGAATAATGATTAGTTTTGTCAAGTCCTGGATTTTACAGGATCTTTATTATTAATTAACTTTATTAATGTTGAATAAAGTGTTTCTGCAACAACAACAACAACAACAACAACAACAACGTAAAAGACAACGTAAAAACACACTAATCACCATCACCCACACACAATCATCTATTAATGTTTAGTTTATTTTGGAACATTCATGGAAAGTACGTGTACTCAGATCATTTATGTGTCAAACTCACCATCCTGAAACAAACACCTGCAACAGAAACAATAAAACCAGTCAGTGAAGACAAAGAAAAGCCCATTACACGTGACAGCATGTTGACCTTTGACCTCTGACCTACCCTGGACGTTCCCAAAAATCTCAAAGTCAACAGAAGCCAGTTTTTCAGACATGACGATATTAAGTAGACAAAATAAAAGCAGGCCAGCAGAAGGAAACATGCCTGTCCACCTTAAATTTCACCCTGCAGCCACTCAGTTATTTTTATCTGGGCTATTTTAAACAGCCGGAGCTTCCTGACAAGATTTTCAGAATAAAACATTTATTCTTATCCTGAACAGGTCAACAGCAGCACTTCATTTCTGAAGCCACATATTAACCCTTAAAGACCCAAACATCAACTGGTGACCAAAAGCATTTACTGATATGTACTGTTTAATACCTGTTGATCTACTAATCCTATCAATGTTGTAAATAATTGTTGTAAAACACAGTTTGTCATCTTTTCATGGTCATCACATATGACCAATTTGGATGTTCAGAGAGGCTCCGTAATGAATACTGTCATCTTCTAGAACATTGTTTCACCAGTAAAACTCGTGGAGTTTGACAGTGGATATTAAATTCAGTCATTAATATCTGTGTTGAAAACGTGACGTTTTCTTGTTTTCTCAGTTTTGATATAATAATCTTTGAGTGTACTTTGAGTTTTCATAAACGTCTACATTAAATGTAAGAAAAAACAAAATGGAAAAAAAAAGTTGAATTTCCCTATCTGTCTGTCCGTCTGTTTGTCAAAATGTAATATAGGAAAATACATGATTTACTGTTAAAATGTATGCATTTAACATGTTTGTCCTGATCTTTTGTGTCCTTCCAGGTCTTGTCTCCTGGTCTACTGGCCGCTCTGATCACCTGATCCCACCCTAATGTGTCCACCTGTGTCCACCTATGTCCACCTGTGACCTTGTGGATTGTAAGTAATAATCTTTTGCAGTGCGTTTATTACTGCACATGAACACGAGTCATGATAATTAATCAAACACTCTGGGTTTTAGTCATTGGCCGCATGTTCTTCACATGTAATAATTTCTTGTCAGTTTCATGCAGTGAATATCACAGAACTTTATGGATTTTTACAAGGATCAAAGTGAAGTACATTTACAGAGGCTGTGGAAGGACCAGGTAAGAAGTCCCTTTTATTTCTACACCTTTATGTGTCCTCTGTGTACGTTGAATGAGCATTAGCTTAAATGCAGATGTGAAGGAGGGGCTGGTTTTAACGAACAACAGTGATGGTTTCATCAACCATGTAATAACATACCACACACCTGTCGTATGTACATTTGGACAACAGATGACAGTATTTAGCAGTGTTTCCACGAGGCCTGGAGTAGTGCACCCTTTGAAAGCCACTGTGATTCATGGGGCTTAATTTTTTATTCCTCTTTCTGTGCATCTTTTCCATTAGTTTTCACGTGTTTCTGCTTCATCTGTGCAGGTTAGGGTGCAAGCAGCAAAACAGTAAATCACACAACTCTATGATCAAATGCATGAAGATGAACCAAGGCGTTTATGTATGAATTCTCTTCTTGCTATTTTCACATTTAACTATTGAAAGTTATGAAAGCTGGTGTACGTATTGAAGCGAGGTTTTAGTTACAGTGACACCCCTTCAGAGTCAGACAGCAGGAGTCAGTATTCTTATTCAGCAGTTAAACCTGCAATTCATTGTCCAAATAATTACTTAATTACTCAATATATTTCATCTCATGTCATAAAGACCAAAGAGGGGATGAAGACCACCGGTTGGACAGCAGAAGAAGAGAAATTTATGGTTAAAGGTTTTGTTTTTTGCACCACATCCTGAACTGCATCCATCTGGGCCTGATAGAACCAAATGAGTCAGGATTACAGTGGGAAACCCTTGGACCGCATCCATTCATCTAAACCTGATAGAGCCACATGGGTCAGGATAACTATGGAGAACCCTCAGAACACATCCAGAAACTAAGAACAATACAGTTCCATAAAAGCAACATTGTTCTAAGAATTTTGATTTTATGACCAAATTAACCCATAGAGACCCAAACAGCCACTGACAACCACAACCATCTACTGGTCTAACATCTTCTGTCATGGGGGGTAGTTAGGGTCAGGAAACAAACACTGGAAAGTCATACAAGTGTAGAGGAACAATCTGGCAGCGAACAGACAGCAGAATGAAGGATATATAGGCTCCACCTGGTGAGCCACACCTGTGACTCACCAGGTGAACAGAATCAGCTGATTACTGGGAGGCAGAGCTGGTGAGAGAAAAGACAGAGAGCAGAGACAGCAGAACAGACGGAAAGGATGGACTGAAAGGCGTGGCAAAGGGAAGGAGGAGACAGCAGCTGAGTGTCCATGCAGGTGGAAACAGTGATAATGATGAGGTGAAAGGATCAGAGAGGAACAGGAAGTAAAGTGGCAGATGCAGGGGTGTGGCTGAGGGAGTAAGAAACAGCAGACAGATGAAAACGAAACGCAAAGTTGGGAGCAGAACCACAAAGAAAGTGACACGGTGACAAACCATGACATGTTCAAAAACTTCTGATCCATAAATAGTGTAAAATGCATTTTGTCATCTTTTCATGGTTGTCAGATATGAACCATTTGGATATTCAAAGGCTACATAGTTACCATGGAAACACAGTCATCTTCTACGACACTGATTCACGCGTAAAAACACATGGAGTTGGGTCAATGACAGTTGGATGGACACACTGGGTTTACGTTCAGTTAATGATATATTTTTCTTCAGTTTTCTTTGTTTTGATATAATCACCCTCAACTTTAATCTGAGGTTTTATAAACATCCACATGATCAGTCAATTAAATATGGAAAATACCTGATGTTCGCTGGGGAAAAAAAAGCAAAATATAGAGGATTATGATATAATAAATAATGATTAATCACTTAAGAAAAGTTAAATATAGAGAAAAAATATTTTGCAACTACCACAAAAGTAACATTGGGTCTTTATGGGTTAAAATCAAAATAAAGCCAAACTAAAAAAAAAACAAAAAAACAAGCAGTTTGTGGTTTAGTTTGATGTTTTTGTCTGTGTCTGTTTCTAAATTGGTATGTTTCCTTTAAACGTGTCCTCTGATGTGGTGGCTGAACTGTTATCGCATCTTTACACAGGACCAAAGTACACTGAACTTGGTGAGGTCAAAGGTTAGAGGTTAACACAGACTGCTGGTAGATGAACAGATACTGCTGAGAGTGCAGAAGGAACAGAGACAAGTAACAGCAGTCAGGTCTGAAAGAGGAAACAGGATTTAGGACAGAAAAACGTGACAGAGCGAAAGGAAAAGCTTGTCAGATTTGACAAGACAGCGACACAAGAACAGAAAATAAAGAAGATATTTGACAGACACTAAAGGTAAAATATGAATCTAACTGTTTTCTACACCTGATTAAATCCTGTTGGCTGTTGGTATTTATTGTCTGCTGTTGTCACTGTAGGAATTAGTAACTGTACAATTGTTTCATTTTATTTTAAAACCAACAAAAATGAAGCATTAATGTACAGAGTTCTTGGTTTTCTTAACTATGATGATGCATTTAAGGATAATTTGTTACCTTATTGCTCATATTGTTGGCATAGTACTACCGCCTCTGTGATCCAAAGTCAGTGAAGTAAAGAAGTGACTATTTTCAGAATAATGACCGGAAGTAAAATCACACGTCACATAACAACAAAGTACAAAAGATATGGTTATTATATGGATATTTATTTGATATTTAATGTTGTTCTGTAATGATCAGGTCAGCGTTCATCAGGTGGTCTTCACAGAAAAATGGCTTCCAGCTCACCGAAAGACAGGTGAGTAACTAACCCAGGTTAAACTAACTCAACAATCTGAGCCTGTTTACTCTGAATTCAGCAGCTGGTGAATGAGAAAAGACATTATTAAAAGGCAGAGCCACTATGTTGATTCAAGAGAGACTGTATATGTCAAAACATATATGCACGTGTTTGTAGAATGTTTGCCTTGAAAAATGAAAAGAAAAAAGAAAAGATGTTTTATGTAGTAAAATCAATATATTGACTTATTTAATATTATACAGTACTGGCGTTCCCTGGTCGAGGCCTTATGTTCTAGCCAGCACAGAGAGGATTATTCTAATTTAATGCTACAATCCACAGTGGATTAATTATTATAATAAGGTATTTCTCTAGATGCTCAAAGTGCTTTAAATGAGATCCATTATTCATCGACACTGTGATTATGGTAAAGACTGAATGAAATGTGTCTGCCAATCTGTGCCAAAAGCCTCTTTGACCACCACCAAATATTCATACACATTCATACACCAATGTGAGCGACGCTGGAGTCAAGGTGTGTGAAGTGTCTTGTCCAAGGGCAGAACAGCACATGACAGGGAGCAGGATTCAACAACCCTCTGGTTCACTGAAAGTTTGAGCTCTGCCTCCTGAGCCACAGCCGCCCACGCTTCATATAGTTGTCATATCACTGATAGGTCATAGTGTGGGTCTATTAATAAGTGAAGCATCTAGTTCTCATCATACAAACCTTATACATCACATATATTAGAACTCAGTCATTAGTCCAAGATGGAGGACTATGCGAGTGTGTCTCATATTGGTTGACCTGAGTTAATACACCTGTAACCTAGTTGTACTGTACACCAAACCTAAGGATCTGGGATATAGACCCAGATAGAAAACCAGGCAAGGTGTGCAAAATCTCAACACCATGACCTGAATTGTGGATATATACATATAGCCAGGGGTGGAGGAAGTACTAAAGTTTAGTACTTAAGTAAAAGTACCAATACCCTGCAAAATATTTACTCAAGTAAAA
>JAPSES010089381.1:0-22535 GCA_029822895.1 Maxillicosta whitleyi | reverse complement strand
GATGATTGGATTTAGTTTTGCATGTAAACAGACTCAAGGAGAAGGAACCCTGATGAGGATGATGATGATGACGATGAGGAGGATGATGATGAGGAGGATGAGGATGAGGATGTGAGCTCATAGGTAGTTAGACTTTGTTTTTTTCTGACATGTAAAAGACGCAATATGATGAAACTGATGCAAACGACAGAACAATAACAAGGTTTCTCCTGTGTTTATTCATGTCCTAGTCACATTGAACGCATCCTGCTCAGGCGTGCGCCTCGTAACCGTCGGTAACCGCTGGTATCCGTTGGTAACCACTCCCCGTCCGCCGCCTGACAGACCTGTATTTCTGTCTCACCTCCCTCTGCCCCGACCACAAACCCATTTTAAAAATTAATGGCCCGTGAAACGATCTACAAATCCATCCCTACGCCGCCGCCACCGCCGCCCGGAGCAGCAGCACCCAAGGGCGTACGAGCCAAATGTGAGTTAATCTGAGCTGTAAACCCCTCCCCCTCCCCCTTCACTGCCGCCACGACGACTGAGGAAAGAAACGGTGCTCGGGATGGAATAAAACCACCGGGAAGCAGGAAAAACAACAGCAAAATGGGGGGAAAAAAATGCACTAAAATAATGAACAAAAGGAAAATGATTAAAAGGAATAAATAAATAAAATGTCAAAACTAAGAAACTAGATCCATCAAAACGAATAAAAGAGAAAGAATTCTAAATAACAAAACCAAAATGAACAGAAATCATCATCAAAAAATAAATTAAAAAAGAAACTGAATAGCATTATCGACAAAATAATAAAACGAACAGAATAATGAATGAATATACAAAATTATTTAAAGAATGATTCGGGATTATCAAATGCATGAACTGAAATGTCAAAAAGAATTGTCAAGAGGCAGTAAAAATAAAGAAAAAAACTACAAAAATTAACATTACGATCAGGAAAAAGGACAAATAAACAGAATTATGAAAAATTTATGTAATTAAAAAGTAAATCATAAAATGAAAGACGTAAAAAAATGAACTAAATAATTGCGCACGAGGAATGAATAATAAAAAAATAAATAAAATCAACATAATGAACGAGTAAAGAAAATTATTAAAGAGCTCATTAAGGAATTCTGAAAAATAAGGAACTAAAACATGGAAATAATTGACAAAAGGCAACAAAAATGAAACTAAACAACAAAATCAAACAAAATGAAAAAAAAAAATAATAAAATGAACAGAATAACGAACTAAATTTTTTCATTCCGGATCCAAAAAGAGTTTGTTTTCAGCAAAAATTGTTATTGATCGTGTTTAGTTTTAACTCATTGATTACCTTCTTTATGTTTATTACTTTGTTGTTTACATTTTTTCTGTAACGCTGCCTTTAAAAAAACAAACAGGAGATTTTGTTGGTTTTGTGAAACACGTGCAACAACGAAGGAAAAATAAAAGAAACGTAAAAACCCAAATAAAATATCGCGTATGAAATAAAATTTATGGAATTTTCGCAGTAGTACCAATGCTGTTCCGGTTTAACAATGCGACATCAGGGGTGTCGAACATTTGGACCAAAAGGGTCCGATGGGATAAAACGTACGAAGGTATTAAAGTCATTTAAGGTCAAAGGTCACGCACAGAAAAGAAGGAAACGGAAATACTGTCTTTAGAATCCACAATAAGAATACGAAAAATTATTCCATTATTCACGTACAAGCCAAAAATTGCGTTTCAATTCTTTGGATCGTACGCACAACTTTAAAATTGGAAATAAGCAAATGGACCAAATATCGCGTTCTAGTTTCCGATTTGTTCTGACCTGAGGTTCGTGGGTCAGTGGTTCTGTTAGCATTTGGATTTTCGTTTCATAAACAAAAAAAACAAACAAACTAGTGGTTGATTGATTTTCGTTTTAAAATAGAATTAAAATTGGATTTCAAGGTGTTTTTCTTTTTCAGTGTCAAAAAAAATTGATTTTCATTTTCTCTTTCTAAAAACAAAAATGAAAGTTACAACCCGACAGAGGTGGAAAAACGGACCAAACACAAGTTGTTGTTTTTTTTATTAATATTATTATTTCTGCAACCAGATATTGTTTTTGTTTTTTTCATCTTTTCATTCGTACAAAATCTGGACATCGTAGACATGCTTCCGAACTTCAGATTTTATATGAACTAGTAGATTCATACGTTAGAATCTTTGTGACTTAGCCGTTAGCGCTCGTTCCTTGAAAATGACGACATACAGTCTCAGAAAAAGTGTGTTTGGTTGTTTTTTTTTTACATTTCTGTTGGTAGTAAGTTTTAATGTTATTGGAAAAGAAAACAAAAATCAATGTTTTTTTTTGTTTTTTTCATATTTAGTTTATCTGATTTGACACTGAAAAAAACAAAATGCCTTGAAATTCAATTTTTATTTTTCTCTTTTAAAATGAAAGTCAATTAACCACTGTTTTTTTTCTTCAGAAGAAAATCCAAATACGGACAGATCCACGGACCGTTCACATGTCGTTCCGCAGTCGCGGGTTTGTTAGTATTCTGCCTAATGCGTTCTGCGATAATGAATGATGAATTCGGTGTTACTCAGACGTAGCGAACTCTGAAGGAGGACGGCATGACGACTGAAAGGATGGTGCAGATCGTCCAGGTGTTGTTGTTTTGTCTAATACCATGCGTCAATACCTTCAGGGTCAGACCAAATCAGATGTACAAATATGAACACGAAAGCCCGCATTTGGTCCATTTAATTATTTCCTGTTTTTAATTTGTGCGTACGATCGAAAGAATGAAAAACAACACTCGTTTATTGATTTTTGACTTGTTGACACCAATGATGAAATGAGTCATTTTTTTTGTCGTTTTCCGATCGTGGATTCGCAGTTAAATATGGATCGTGGAATCATATCGTAACGGTTATTCTAGTTTTCAGTCCATTTACACTTTATCAACATTAAATCACACAGTCACCGGGGGAAAAAAACTGTCTACTGCCTATAAATAATGAAAACTCCAAATGTTTATTTGGTTTAATGTGGAAAAAAATACAATTAGATGATGGAAATGTTCATGTTTGCTACTATCCTTGTAAAAGTAAATGTAATTGGACCAATATTCTGCCTGTTACTAAATATTTTGTGTATTTTGTGTAAATGACAAAGTGAGACTTATTTGGTTTGTTTTGTTGATAAAGGATAGTTTGTGGACATTAACATTTTCATCATGTTATTCTACTTTTCTTGCTTATTGTTAATATCCACGTTTTGTGTGTTTGATTGCATTAAATAAATCTTGTGTATTTGGAGTTTTTTTTTTCCCGTAAAACACTGATCTGTGAAGGAAAGGCCTGTTTCCTCTCAGTGAGTATGACTTAAATCGCCTTAATGAACAGTGAGCAGAAAAATCAATATCAGAAAACCAACCCGAACAGGCAGCGGCGGTGCGATGATTACACTCCAGACCACCGGAGAAAATTAAATTTGCCTTCTCTGTCTCGGCAGACTCCGTTAAATAATGTAAGGATAAAGAAACCAAGGGGACGTGCGTGTTCATGCGATCCTACCTGAAGCGCCCTCTGCTCTCGGCTCAGTTGGCTGGCGTCGGCGTACAGCTCCGTCGTCACGCACTTCAGCCGGTCGCCGACGTACCCCGATGAGTTCGCGATGCGCTTGGCCAGACTGGACCTCCGGCTCCTGCTGCAACCGGGACCGTCGTCCTCATCCAGGAAGACGTCCGATCCCACCTGGGTCCTAGAATCTGGTTTGAGGGTCTCCATTTTGTCATCACAGGAGAGGCCATCGCAATTTTTATCACATTCTGAAGGTGAGTCTGTGGGCACGTTGCTAAAGTTAGCTGTGGAATTCCCGAGTGAAAGGTGCTGAAAGGTAGGAATACTGCCTCCAAAAGTGGAAACCCTAGAATTGACTGAATTTAGGTTATTTCCAAAAGTCTGCTCAACTGAAAGACTACCGAAGTTGTTCCTTCCACGTGCGAGAACTGGAAGGTTCCCACAATTCAGGCGAACAGCATTGCGGTTCAATCTGTTGCAGTTTTGAGTCATGAGGACGGTAGTTCTAAAGGGTTCAACAGCTGAAGACCTCACAGGAAGGTTTCTGCAATGTGAGCCCATGAAATTTCTGTTTATTACATTTAAATCTCCGCTGTTAGCGTTGGTATTGATGCACATCGAGGGCCGAGTGTTCAAGACTCCGCCAACAGGAACTCGGGGGTTAAAGCTTCTGTTTTGTGGGACCTGGAAATCTGGTCCGTTACCACTGCAAACTGGGTTGCTAGATTCACCGTTAGCTGGACTCTTTGGGCTTGTTACTCCACATTTCACCCCAGTGGTCTTATCAGAATCAGTCTGGCTTTCTGGTGAGTTTCTACTTCCAGAGGTGTCTTGCTCTGTGCTTCCTGAGGCTGAACTCTGTACGTTAGCCTCACTGCCAATGTTTATTCCAACAGCGCTGTTATTCCCGCTACTAACACCAACTTCAACCAAGCCCAGTGAGGCGCCAGGTTTATTTTTTCTCAAAAACTGATATGGAGAAGTTCGGGCACATCGCATCGTCTGCTCTTCTGGGATGTCTGGAAGTGGACTTAGTTGTTCCTCCTCCTCATCAGGGGTTTCCTCTGGTATTTCCTCACCAGAAGGACAAGAGTTGTGAATAAGAGGTTCAGAGGTGTGGTTAAGTAGATCAGTGGACTGCTCTGGTTGGATTGGATTATTGCAACTGGAGCCATGTTTGGAGGAATCCTCTCTTCTGGTGGTATTGGCTTTGTTGTTGGATAAATCCTCAGTGGAGTCCGCCTCATCCCGCACAAGGTCAATACAAACTACATCATCTCTGGCAGATGGGTGACTTTTTCCTGAAACCTTCACTATTTGGTTTGTGGAATTGTCTTGCTTGTTGTCACAGTCAGTACTGAGCATTTTCTTGTTACGTTCTACATTCCAGGGTTTATCCTGGCACTTGGACCTGTCCTCAAGCTGGTCTTTGGTGTCAAGACCAGATTGGGATGCAACAGATGTGGTTGCAATCTCTTGGGACTTTTGGTATGCCAAGTAGTCACCCTGGTTTGGATGGACTCCATATGGAAGGCCGTGTTTCGGTGCAAGTCGAGGTGAGTAAAAGCTGCCGCTGCCAAACAAAACTGGGTGTGGGTAGACCGGACCTTTGCCTTGTATTGTCATGCACTGTAGTGACATACTTTCGGCAACTGAATATGGGACATAACGATTAGTGTACCCTAAGCCAGGAGGGAGGTAGGAGTCGCAGTAAATTTGAGTTGATTGGTTTCCATTATCCATACTGGTCTGAGGTTGGTTGTCTTGAGCATCTAACTTAGCAGGAGTCTGTTTAACCAAACATGTACGAGGTTCTGCTTTACTGCTTTGAAGTACTTTCTCAGAATCCGTAGGCCTTTCAACTTTGGGCTGTGAGGAAGGGGATGACTCAGGTGGCCTTTTTCCTGAGGCAGGACTGTGAACACTGGAGGCACTAGAGGACTGCTGCTGCACTGAAACACTTTCTACACTTTTGTTTTTGACCACTTGGGAGACTTTGCTGGGGTCGATTTGAGAAGGACCTGGTACTACCCAGGGAGAGGGTGCTGTGCTAATCATTTCTGGACGATCTGGAATCTTAGCGGACATGCTAGCAGGTGGGGAAAGACCTTCTTTCAAGTGGTGTTCTTGACTGGATAGCAGCCCATAACGCGATGGCGGCAAATACCCCAACTTGGCCAAGACCTCTAGCTTGGATGGGAATCCTTCCAGCTCTTTGGCAGACAGATCCAAAGGTTTTTCCCCAGTTTTTTTGGCAGGCATTTGAGGTACAGATCTTTCTACAGTTGTTTTTGCAGGTGATAAGCACTTCTCTGAATTACAGCGGTCCGAGCTGATGTCTTTGGTTTTGTTGCAGCGCTCAGAGATTGCACTGCCCACGTAGAAGGGATGCGATGCTGAGAGTGAGGTTGAGGATGAAGAAGTGCTTCTATAAAGAGACTTCTGGAGGTCAGAGGTATTGCTGGGAGTGCTTGGTTTGGTAACTGATTCTAAAGCAGCGGTGCTAGCTGAACTGTTAACAGGGACATTGCTGCTCCCTCCACTACTGCTGCTGTTGCTGCCACTGCTGCTAATACTATTTTTGGTTGAAGTGTGCTGACTGCGCTCACTGTGGTGAACTGTTTGATGGATGTGAGGACTGGTGCTGAAGGCAGAGGGTTCTTGATGTACCTGAGGTCCAAGACCCTGCAAAGCTTTTTCCTGACAGTGGGCCAGAGGTGAAAGGACAGCAGGAGCTGGGGTTGCTGTTGGGATCCCGATTGGTGGACCCATTGGGGATGAGATATGGGCTGCAGCGTAAGGGGGCAGGTAGAACAGTCTTTCTTCCCCAGGTGTGCTGCCTCCAGCTCCAGCTACACATAGAGACTGATAAGCCAGCTGCTGGTGCAGAAATGGGGATGGTTGGGATAGAAAGGAGGCCTTGTACGCCATGTCCAAGAAGGGGTACATAGATGCATCGGCATAAGGAGTGAACCATGGCAACCTCAGGAAACTGCTGCCCAATTCTGACGGCTTATCACCAACCCGGCGTTCCAGCCCGAGCCCATCAACGGGGACAACCAGAGGCTTCTGGAGTCCTGGAGGTGGGTTTTTATAAAGTCCGATGAACCCATTTGTGGGTTTCTGTCCTTCAAGCAAAGATACATCAGGTTTGTACAGGAGGTTGTATCCGATAGGGATGGATGTCCCCGGCTCTTGTGGCTTTTCAACAGAGAGGGGATTGATGCCGGGGTAGAAGATTCCTCCAGGAGGGCGGAGGTTTTCCCCGATCAAAGCGTTCCGGTCGATGCTAAGTGCGGCTAGCGGGTTCATCCTGAATGCTGCACTGGCATCCACCTGCAACATAAACAAAAAAAAAGACCAAATATAATGACAGTAAGTTTCTCAGTACCAGACTCTATGATGAAATTTGTATTTATATCAGGGATGGTCGATCTGAAAAAAATACTAAATGATGACTTATTAAGGTTGAATAATGACGCTCAATCTGAATCACCTTATGCTAATCATAAATCATTTACAACCAACCTGTGACAGAGTTTTCTTCAGATTTAGGTATAATGTCATACATGTTAGATAAACTATGAAAATGAATGAAATGAAAATTTTTTTTATGGAACCTTCCGCTGTTATCGTTTAATGTAATTCTAAAATTAAAGTAGGTTGTTTAATACTCAGGCTACTTTTAACCAAGTAATGGAGTAATGACTTTGTGGTATTTTACAAAAATCATTACAATAAATGTCTGAACATTATTAGATTTAAAGCTCTTTTAAGTTGAAGAACCCAGTTATTATAATTATCTCACGTACACAGAAACATCGTAAACATTGCAACAAGGTAAAAATTACATACAAGACAAGAAAACAACAATTAAAAACCTTGTAAACCTTTAATCCCATTTGTTACATATTCACTGTGATTATTGTTCCATTATTGCTAGCAGTGCTTCACTCTGTTTTTAATTATTTTTAATTTTTAAACCCATAATAAGAGGGTGATGTCTTTGAAATAACTATTGTTTTCACTGTGGGCACTAGAAAAATGAATATTATAATAGAATAAAATCAAAATGTATTGTATTTTTTGTTTAGACTATAAAAGATTAAATGAAAAATAAATTCAATTCTTTGTACGACCACAGCAACCGTGACCTTTGACCATCATTTGTGGGACATTCCTGAAACGGTCACCCTCCTGCTGAAATCAATATTTGCCAGAATCTGCAATTAAAGTTGAGACTGATTTGCTTTAAACGGTTAAAGAGACAAAAGAAAAAAACTAGATGTACAAGTCACAAAATCTGAAATGGATGGATGGTCGGACGGACGGGTGGGTGGGTGGATGGATGGATGGATGGATGGATAGACAGACAGGTGGATGGATGGATGGGTGATTGGCTAGCTGGCTGGCTGGATGGATGGATGGATGAGTGGATGGATGGATGGATGGGTGAGTGGGCGAATGGATGGGTGGATGGATTTGATGGATGGATGGTTGGATTTGATGGATGGATTGATGGTTGGATTTGATGGATGATAGACAGTTGGATGGATGATGGATGGATGAGTGTATGGATGGATGGATGGATGGGTGAGTGGGCGAATAGATGGGTGGATGGATTTGATGGATGGATGGATGGATTTGATGGATTGATGGTTGGATTGGATGGATGGATGATTGATGGATGATAGGTGGTTGGATGGATGGATTGATGGATGGACAGACAGGTGGATGGATGGTTGGGTGAGTGGATGATGAGTGGATGGATGGATGGATGGGTGAGTGGGCGAATGGATGGGTGGATTGATGGTTGGATTTGATGGATGATAGATGGTTGGACTTGATGGATGATAGACGGTTGGATGGATGATGGATGGATGAGTGGATGGATGGATGGATGGATGGATGGATGGGTGAGTGGGCGAATAGATGGGTGGATGGATTTGATGGATGGATGGGATGGATGGTTGGATTTGATAGATGGATTGATGGTTGGATTTGATGGATGATAGATGGTTGGATGGATGATGGACGGATGGATGGATAAGTGATGGATGGATGAGTGGATGGATAGATGGATAGATTGGATGGATTTGATGGATGGATGGTTGGATTTGATGGATGGATTGATGGTTGGATTTGATGATAGACGGTTGGATGGATGATGGATGGATGAGTGGATGGATGGATGGATGGGTGAGTGGGCGAATAGATGGGTGGATGGATTTGATGGATTGATGGTTGGATTGGATGGATGGATTGATGGTTGGATTTGATGGATGATAGATGGTTGGATGGATGATGGATGAATGAGTGGATGGATTGGATGGATGGATGGTTGGGTTGGATTGGATGGATGGATGGACAGACGGACGGATGCCATAGACGATAAAATGATGAAATAAAAACTATTATTGATCAAACACCATAATTACAGTAAAGTAAAACTAATTCATTTCATGTAGTTTTTCCTCTTTTTTTCATCCCTCTGTACAAGTGGAACATCTGTTCATATCCACAGCCGGTCCCCATCCGGTGCAAAAACACCAACATGTGATTCCTGTTCGTCATCGTCCATCCTTCATTTTCTACGACAGAACTTGTTGCAGACTCGCCCTTTCCTCACAGTAAACACTGTTAAATACCACACATTGAAATTCACCTTTCAAGGACAAACGTTAATAAAAGGAGGAGGAAAAACCTCCAGTACAGGACGTGAAGCCTGTGATTTCATTTTTCCTTTCATGGAGAAAATAAGAGCAGCCTTTTTTCCTTTTTTTTTTTTTCCTTTTTTTTCTTTCTTTTTTTTTTTTGTATTCCTGGATGACATACGATGCCTGGAGCTACTCTTTCACTCAGTGTCGACAGATCCAGGAAACAGAGATGGAAAAAGAGAGGGCGAGAGGGCAGAGAGAGAGGGAGGAAGCCCCAGATAAACAAAGACCAACGGCCAGGGAGACGGCCGGCGCGATATTAAAGAAAAAATATAACAGGCTAATTGAATTTCCTGTCACACGGCACGGTGAGCCACCTCTGATTGGCTATCGGCCTCAGGGCCATTAGGAAATTATCCAGACAGCTGTGTGGACGCCTGCAGCAGCGACTGAAACGCACGGATCTGAAACCCAACGCCCAGAAAAACACTCCAACCACGGCGCTGACGCTCAACGTTCTGCCCTTTTTAATGCAATGACCGGAGCCGTCCAGTCCAGATGAGGGCGGTTTGGCGGCGAAGGGTCACGGGAGATGCAATGAGATTAAAAGCGAGGTGAAAGCGACGGGGAAAGGCGCAACGGGATGTAAAAGACCAGAAAACCACAAGCGTCTGTCGCGTTATTTTCATAAATCACTTCCTTTATTTTACTTCCACCAATCAGAGCAGCGTTACTACATTGAAGAAAAACTCAAACCGAAACTGTCGAACATTTTCCGTTCCGAAAAAACGGGAAAAAAAACTCTTCCGTATGTCGTTCAGTTAAAACGTTAACCCTTCGGACGCCTTTTTAAATACAGGTCCTCGGGTTACGACTTACGTTATTTCGACTTTACGATGCTGGAGTCTTATCTGCTATTACTGTACGATGCCGAAATTTCGTCCGCCATTACTGTACATAAGTAAAGTATCTTATATTTTACTTTATTTGATTAATATTAAGTATAATACATGTATTCGGACAGTTATTTACAGATTTAAGGGTGCTAAAAGCTTAATTCCGACTTACGCGGAAATCGGGTTACGTCGACAGCGTAGGAACGGAACTCGTTCGTAACCCGAGGACGACCTGTATTCACTTTCAATATGAACACATCAGAAAGTCGTCCGTTTGGTTCATTGTGTTGCTTGTTATAATATTGCGACTTTGGGTTTTAAAGGGTTAAATAAGTGTTTCTGCCTGAAACATGGACGTCTTTAGATCCAGATTGAAAACATTTTGTTGGTTATTCGATTAATTTTTTTTATTTCTGTTAAAATTTTTTTTTTTGGGGGGGGGGGGGACTGTTTTTTTTCCCCATTTTGGTTTATTTTGTTGTTTATTTTCATTTTTGTTGCCTTTCGTCAGTGATTTCAATAATTTGGTTTATTATTTTTAAGAATTCCTCAATGGTTTTTTTTTTATTGATGTTTTTCTAGTTTTGGTTCCTTTTTACACTTATTTTGCTAATTTTATCCTTTAGTTTGTCACGTAGAATTGTATTTATTGATCATTTTGTTAATTAGAATGTTATTTTTTTTCCATTTATGTGATTTTGTTTTACATTTTTGCAGTTTTACAAAAAAAAACTGAATAAAATGCTGAACTTAAACAAAATAAATCGACGGACTTTTCAACATATCACCTCAGATCAGAGTTAAAACTAGAGTTAAAACTAAACTTTTCTGCTGAAAAAGTAAAACAACCTATTTTTGCTTTAAATCTGGACTTTTTTTTTGATCCAGATTGATAATATTTGTTTTCATTTTCCACCATATGATCAGAGCCATGTTATTTTACCGAAGAAAAACTAAAACCATGAAACAAATAAGTTAATGTCAATCTAGGTTTGATTTACAGAAGCCACAAAATGCAAACTTAGCATAAAAACTAAAGGAAAACTGCAATAAAACTGGTCAATTCGTGTAAATAAACGTTATACTGTTATACAATTATCCGTGTGTAAAAAAAAACAGAACATTTCCAAATTTAACCAAATGGAATCAGACAGATAATAGTTGGCGACTCTGGAATTGAACAGTATTTTTGTAAAATTTTACATATTTTACTTTATATACTTTACAGATTAACTGTTAATTAGATGTGTGCAAATGAGTAAGGACCATTATCATATCATATTTACTAAGAACATAATATGTGCAATATTTCCATACATTATAATCAGTTTTTTTTTAAATTGATGTTGTGCAGTAAAAGAATTTCAACCACTTTTCTCCAGTGAAAAATGACAAAAACATCCAGAAAAACAAAGTAAAAACATACCAACACATCCATTATCTCCAGAGTAAATTCAAATGTGAGTAAATTTCCATTTCTACATATTTAGAAGCTTAGAAATAATGCGTCATATAAGGTTGGCGTCATATATTTAACATCTTATGATATGCAGATGATAGTGTACTATTGGCCGAAATTGGAAATGACCATAAATATAAATAAATATCACATCCATTTCTTTAATTAACTATACGCAGTGACACATGCTCACATTTTTTTTAGATAAACACCAAAGTAAATTTTGATAAATATAATAAAATTGTCAATTAAGCAAAAAAATAATCTTCACAGGGTAATTAAGCATTTTCTTCCTGTTCCTCTTCATTGAACATATTATTTAATTTCATATTCAGAAAAATGAGTGTTTTTATGAATACGATCATTTTTCTTCTAATTTCTTTTACCATGCTGTGAGCCTGAAGTCGTCTGGTTCTCCTTCAGATGGATTTGATGTGTCTCAGCTCGTCATGTCTGCAAAAACAAACAAAACACAGTAATTAACACAATCCCACAGAAACTGTTGGAATCTCAATTCACAAGCAAAAATGAAATACACAAATACAAAAAGAAAGAAAAAGAAACCATGGATTTCAACATTCATCAGTCGGTTGGATACGTATGATGTGTTTTTAATCTAGATATTTGAATTTGGTCAATAATCACATTTATCATCAATTTTGTAGCCATCTTCATTATCTATATCATAGTGCTGTTTTCATCTTATCGCATTTTAAAGTTGTTTTTGTTTTGTTGCATCATTTAAAACCACAAATAACCACCTATTATTGCAAAAATTACAACAGCATCATCCGCGTAAAATGATGTAGATAAATACAACAGCATCATCTGCATAAAAAATAATGTTAATAAATACAACAGCGTCATCTGCATAAAATGATGTAGATAAATACAACAGCGTCATCTGCCGAAAATGATGTAAATAAATACAATAGCATCACCTGTGTAAAAAATGATGTAAATAAATACAACAGCGTCATCTGCGTAAAAAATAATGTAAATAAATACAACAGCATCATCTGCGTAAAAAATGATGTAAATAAATACAACAGCATCATTTGCATAACATGGTGTAAATAAATACAACAGTGTCATCTGCGTAAAAAATATAGTTAAATACAATATTGTCATCTGCACATGATGTAGAAAAATACAATGGTGTCATCTGTGTATCATGTTGTTTTCCTCTCGTTTGTGAATTTTGTGTCTTTTTTATTTTCCTCTCATTGCAAATTTTGTGTATTTTGTGTTGTTTTCTTTTATGGATTTTGTGTCTTTTATGATGCTTTCCTCCTGTTGCAAATTTTGTGTCTTTTTGTTGCGGATTTTGTGTCTTATAGTATTTTTCTCTTGTTTGCAAATTTTATGTCTTTTTTTGTTATTTTCCTCTTGTTTGCGAATTTTTTATCTTTTATAGTGTTTTTGTCTTGTTGTAAATTTTGTGTCTTTTTTATTATTTTCCTCTTGTTGCGAATTTTGTGTCTTTTTTGTTGTTTTCCTCTTGTTTGCGAATTTTGTGTGTTTTGTGTTGTTTTCTTCTTTTGTGAATTTTGTGTTTTTTGTTATTTTCCTCTTGTTGTAAATTTTGTCTTTTATAGTGTTTTTGTCTTGTTAAAAATTTTGTGTCTTTCTTATTTGTTTTTGTGTTGTTTTCTTTTGTGAATTTTATGTCTTTTGTTATTTTCCTCTTGTTACGAATTTTGCATCTTGTTGTTGTTTTTTAGTGTTGTAGTGAATTTTGTGTCTTTTTTGTTGTTTTCCTCATTACAAATTTTGTATCTTTTATAGTGTTTTTGTCTTGTTTGCGAATTTTGTGTCTTTTTTGTTATTTTACTCTTGTTGCGAATTTTGTGGTTTTTGTGTTGTTTTCTTTTGTGAATTATATGTCTTTTGTTATTTTCCTCTTGTTACGAATTTTGCGTCGTTTTGTTGTTTTTTAGTCTTGTTGCGAATTTTGTGTCTTTCATGGTGTTTTTGTCTTGTTGCAAATGTTGTCTTTTTTTGTTATTTTCCTCTTGTTTGAAATTTTGTGTCTTTTGTGTTGTTTTCTTCTTTTGTCTGTTTTGTTGTTTTCTATTTTTTCCTCTTTTTGTGATTTTTTTTGTTTTGTTCTTTTTATTTTGTGCCTTTTTTGTGTCATGTTCATTGTTTCCGTCTTCTGCCGTCCATCCGTTTTCTTTCATGTAGTTTTTCATTGTGTCGTGTATTTTACGTTTAGTTTCCATTTGTTGTTTTTTTCTCCTTCGTTCGTTCATCGTACAGATGTGACTCTCCGACGTTCCTCGTCTGCTTTAACTGCTCAGAGTCTGCAGGAAGTAAAACAGCGCTGGTGTGTTTGAGAGGAACAGAAAAAACACACACACACGCAGTCACACGTTCGCATGCAGAGAAGCAGACAAACACACACACATATGCGCACGCACAAACACACACGCAGTCACACATACGCATACAGAGAAACAAACACACACAGACACGTATGCACACGCACAAACGCAAACACACCCACGGACACACACACACAGAACACACAGGCACACATACGTTTGCAGAGAAGCAGACAAACACACAAACACACAAGGTACAAACACATGCACAGACACACACATAGAGACAAACACATACACACACACACACACTGAAACACAAACAAACACACTGTGACATACAAACACACGTGCGCAAAAACACTGAAACACAAACACACACAGTCACACATACAAATACACACACACACAAACACTGAAACACAAACACACACACAAACACTGAAACACAAACACACACAGTCACACATACAAATACACACACACACCAACACTGAAACACAAACACACACACTGAAACACAAACACACACACAAACACTGAAACACAAACACACACACTGAAACACAAACACACACAGTCACACATACAAATACACATACACACCAACACTGAAACACAAACACACACACAAACACTGAAACACAAACACACACACTGAAACACAAACACACACACAAACACTGAAACACAAACACACACACACTGAAACACAAACACACACACACACTGAAACACACACACACACTGAAACACAAACACACACACACACACTGAAACACAAACACACACACACTGAAACACAAACACACACACACACACTGAAACACAAACACACACACACACACTGAAACACAAACACATACACACACACACTGAAACACAAACACATGCACGTACAAACAAACACTGAAACACGCACACACACACTGAAACACACACACAAACACTGAAACACAAACACACACACACATAATTGTTTTTTCTATTTCCTTCAATACTTTCGTGGCTTTTAATCATTTTTAGATTGTTTTGATGGGTTTTTTTGTTCGTTTTATCCTTTTTTTTCCTTCTGTTGAATATTTTGTGTCTTTTTTTTTTTTTTGTGGATGATTTTAATGGTTTTGTTTTTTTTCTGCGCTCCGCTCAGACTAAACCTCTGTGATTTAAACCAGACGGCACGTTCGAGGACATCACGTTAATCCCATTTTCTGACCGTTTTTGTACATTTCACGGAGTAAACGTCGGATGGATTCGCTGCGAAAACACTCGAGAGATTAATGGACGATGAACGTCCTCGTTATCGGCAGCGACGCCTCGTTAAAGCCACATTTCCCAGCAGGCATTGGGACAAAACCCTGATAAATGCAGGTTCAATAAACGGCGCCGCGTTCCGTTTCCTCCTGCAGGGATCATTAAAGTTTCATCTCGTGAAATTAAAGCAAAACATACGAGGAATCTGAGCACGAGAACCAATGGAACACAAGATGACGAAGAGAACCGGAACAAATGGAAACAAACGAGGAAAGTACTGTAAGAGAACATAAAGAAAATTGAAAATTATGAGAAAAAGAAGGAAATTAAGAACCAGAACGAAGAACAAAACGGAACCAAAGACTCAGAAAACAGAACAGAAACTACAATACAAGCGACAGAGAACGAAGAACGAAGGACGACAATAAGGAAAAACTAAGCAACTAATCAAACTGAAACTACGCAAGAGGAAAACAAACAAAGAACAGCTGACTGGAGAACACCAAAACCCATGACGAACGGAGAACCGACAAGGAGAGTGGAACCGCGACAAGAAGAACATCCTTAAAATAACACTACAACATGTGAAGACCAGCTGGAGGTGGTTGACAGACGGTCAAGAAAAGAGGGTTCTCAGCTGGGAGAACACCAGCAGAGAACCAATGGAGAACAAACAGATGAGGAATAGAGAACCAATAGAGAACCAACAGCAAAAAACGTAGAACACCAGTGGAGAACCCATGAAGGACCAGAAGATAACCAATAGAAAAGCAGTAGAACACTAGTAGAGAACCAACAGAGAATCAGCAGAGAACCAATAGGGAACCGACGGGAAAAAAAAAACAGTAAAACATCAGACAACCAATGTAGAACCAACAGAAAAAACAGCAGGGAACCCATGGAGAACAAACACAAAAACAATAGTGAACTAACAGAAAAAAATGTAGAACACCAGTGGAGAATCCATGAAGGACCAAAAGAAAACCATTAGAGAACCAATAGAAAAGCAGTAGAACACCAGTAAAGAACCAACAGAGAATCAGCAGAGAACCACTAGGGAACCAACAGAAGAAAACAGTAGAACACCGGTAGACAACCAATGGAGAACCAACAGAAAAACCAACAGAGAACCCATGGAAAACAAACACAAAAACCAATGGAGAACAGAAAAGCAGTAGAGAACCAACAAAAAATAAACCAATGGAGAACCAACTGAAAACCAGCACAGAACCAAGAGAAATCCAGGTGTGAAACAATGGAGAACTAATGGAGAACAGAGAAAAGGGGAACTACAGAATCAAAGAAATGGAACCGAACAGTAGCCGAACCTTCAAATGATTCTCAATAAATAAGTGCAATTTCTGAACATGTTGGTTCTGAAGGTTCTGGATAAACCAGAACCAACGACACAAAGTCAGTCTGGTCTACCGTCAGTGACACATGAGTGACGGTTTCCATGACAACAGGCAGCGACTGACGTAGACGGCAGGCCGGCAATAAAACATGGAATGTGTTCCTTTGAGTCATCGTTTTCCAGAGGCTCTAACCTCCACATTAACATCCAAAGTGCCCTTGAGCAAATGGGTCCTGGTCTGTGGACCCTAACCTCTGGGGGGGGGCATCTTTCAAAAACAAACAGTAGAATCTTACCTAAAAAAGTTTTTCTGGTGTTTTATCGAAATAAAACCATAAGAAAAAAGACAAAGCACGGCTCACCTGGATCAAACACCTGTTGGCTCCACCCACCAGGGGGACGTCCGCGGTGGCGTGTCCAAACCGTCAGGGGTCAGAGGTCAGAAATATCGAAAAATAATCCAAAGACAAAGCCTGAGAGAAAAATGCAAAACAAAACGTCAAAACCACAGAAAAATAGAAACAAAAATTTATCTCATTGAAGTCGATTTTTTTTTTTAATCAGTTTCAAGTGAGAAGAAGAAAATGTGCTAAACATACAAAACACTGTATGCCTTTTCTTCGTAAACTACTTAATGCGTTTAGTGCCATTTCAATGTGTTACAGTTCGCATTTCTGCGGTTTGGCATTGATAGCTGCTGCCGACAGAGCGGGGGATACTTTCGGAAACAAAGTTGTCGCAACTGTTTACAACGGCGTCAACGGCGTAACAGATCTGGGAGCGGTGTCCCATTTCAAAGGGGGATGGGACAACCCCTAACCCTTACAACTTCATTTGAAGGGGTAGTGCCAGGTGCAAGGGCCGAGGGGGAGGGCAAAGGGGTGAATTGGGGTTGGGCCTTTCAGGTTTTACATTTCTGTGGTTTTAGGTTCGCCCAAACAATTTCCGTCAGACTTTGGGTTTTCGGAGGGTTTCCGTTGGTCTGAGGTGAAGCTGATCCTGTTCAGACCTGGTGTCAGGACCAAATGTGGACAGGTCTACAGACAAACACCAAACAAACAAACAACCACCAAACAAACAAACAAACAAACACAAACGTCTCCAAACACTATAGTTTACGCTGGACTTTTAACCGCAGACACCGTCAGGTGCAGCTTCGTTTGACTTTGACTGGAATGTTTTCTGCTTTTATTTAGTGAAATAAACGCGTATTTATGAGTTCACAAGAAGAAGAGGAAACTGGGTTTTTTTTGGTCAAATGTTGTGACATAAAATTTGCTGGTTTTACGTGATCTTTATCCTTTTGCATCTTTGACGACGTTTTTATCTGTTTTTGTTATGAAAGTGGACAAATCCACCTTCGTCCCAACACAATAATAATATTAATAATAATAACGATAATATTTATAATTTTGGGTAGCTGGATAGCTTAGTGGTTCACACCGCTAACTTTGGTGTGGAAGGTTGCCAGTTTGAATCCCAGGTGAGCCCTTGGGCAAGGCCCTTTACACCATACATGCGATAATTCTTAAAGTCCTTTTCATTTACAAAATCTCAACAAACAACAAAAATTTCAAGAATTAAGGAAATGATTGACTACAATAAAAATCTTAAAATAAAACCGCAAGTGTTAAAACGTCGCTTGGCTATGGATTTTTCTCATTATTTACAATTAATTTGTGTTTGTCAAACTACGTCAGATGCATTAGCGCCACCAAGTGGACCGGAGGTGTTACAACTCTTTCGGAGGCTTTCGGAGTCTCATTTTGTCTCTTCTGAGGAGTAAAATCCAGTTTGCGTCATTTATTGTAACTAACCCTACTCTTTGGTCGCGTTTTTACCATAATTTTTTTTTAGTCGTAGCTTTTATGAATAATCTAAAACTAAAGTCAAACAATTTGAACTGACATTTCTGTTGAAAACTGTCGACGTCACTTATACAAAGGTGGAAAAACTGGAATAAAAGTCAATAAAATGATGCAATAGCGTCCACGAATTAATGGCAAATAGAATAAAAACAAAGTAAAACAAAAGAGTTTGTTCACTTTCAGATCATAAACAGTTTGACACAAGAAAACATCAAACGCACCTTTTATCTTCTTCTGTGGTTTTATTTAATATCCATCACGTGACCGTCGGGGTCCGGGCTGATCCGTCCTCGTGTCAAACTAAATAAATCCATCCTCATCGATCCGCCGCGCGCGAACGCAGGACGGACGTGGACGCGCACATCCCACTCGCACACACAAACGGAAACACACTCGCGCGCGCGCGCCCGCTCTGGAGCACGTGAGGACGGAGGTGTTTGGCTGATTATTCCTTCGCACGCGCACGGGGTCACAAACGAGGAGTCCCAAACTCCGGGACCGGGACCGGACGCGCACTCACACACCTGGGCACGCGCACGCGCGCTCTGCCACGCGCCTCGCACGGGGATAAACTCTCCGCGCGTGAGTGTGCGTGTTTTCCGTCCGCGGAGTCCCGGCAGGAAGCGGCGGCGGCGGCGGAGAAAAGCCCCGTGAAGGAAAAAGAACAAATCACAAAACGTCCACCGTTAAATATCCCTCGGCCACTCCGCACGGTCCAGGGGGGTTCGCGCGCATCGCTCGCGCATTATTCCACATGTCTTTCCTTTCTTTTCGGTTCCGCCGTCTGTCCGTCTGTACGTCCGTCTGTCTCTGGTCTGATTCTCCTCCCGTTCTGCCGCTTTCTGCCACCGCGTCAAGTTACGCACGGAAAACGGACCCACTTCCGCCGCGCGCTTTCATAATATAACGGCGCGTTGTCCGGACACATGTGCGAACGTCCACGGACGTGTCCGTGACGCATCCTCATGTCGTCATCAGATTCCCCTCAATGAACTGAGTTGAACTGCAATTTTTTTTACACCACCTTCATCTTTTTATGTTGATTTTATCGTGTTGTGTCTTTTTTTTAATGGTGTTTTTGATCTTGTGACTTTTGCGACGTTTACATCTTTTGACATCATTTTCTTTTTTTGTTTGTTTTATGGTGTCGTTGCATGCTTTATGATCTTGTTATGTGTTTTCACAATATTTTCATCTGACTGCGCCTTTTGTTTTTACATTTACATCTTTTCACATCATCTTTCACAATGTTTTCGTCCATTTGCGTCTTTTGCGATCTTTCTATTTGATGTGATTTTTTACGTTGTTTTCTTTTCCAAAAAAAAACAAAAAAAAACCGCCCAGTGTCCCGTTAAAAACACGGCGCTTTTATTTTGAAAATCCCACCATTCTTGTTCCGGTGAATCAGGTTTAAATGCCGTGAACTTGATCGAACTCAGCTTTTCACAAACAACCTTCAACACTTGGACTTTCTGCTGATTCCCATCTGAATGTTTACTTTTAGGGTCAGAATTAAAGAAGATTTTAATGTTCACATGTTGGTGTTTAGTTTTTCATCTGACTGACTTTGGAAAAATATCTGGGATTATACTATTAATACGCAAAATAAAAAACATACATTCGGTGTAACTAACAGCTGTAAATATTCAGTTCATCGGGATTTGTTTGTTTGTGTGTTTTGTTAATTTTTTTGTTTGTTTGTTTTTTATACATTTTCTGTGTTTTGTTTTTTGTTAGTTTCTTTGTCTTGTTTTGTTTTTAGTTGAATTTGGCTTTTGTCTGATTGATTTTAGCTCATTATTTCGTTATTAAACACAAAAACTACATCAAAAGGTGCGTGAAACCTCCCACAGAGGAAACCTGGTCCGGAATCCTCATCTGACCCAAAACCAGTTCCGTTTATGAGAAAGTGGCGCCTCCCTGTGGTGAAAAACAGAAGTGCACTCAACATCAGTTAAAAAAAAAAAAAAAAAAAAAGGGGGGGGGGGGGGTGCAAAATAAAAAAAAAAAATAAAAAAAAAAAAATATAGATGTGACTGACATATAACCCAGATAAAAGACTTAAAATATTATCTTGAAATTCGCTTCCTTTGTTTTAATGACTCTTAACTTTCCAAATATTTGTGTTCTTTTAGATTTTGTGTTGAAATGTGCTTTTTTTTTTTTTTCATATATTTTTTTTATATTAGCCTATCAGTGCTTTAAATTGTCACATGATGTGACGTGGAAACTATTTCATATGAAGTCTTCTTTATTTTCTCTTCATCAAACATTTTAATCATGACTGTTTTGAACATTTATTTCTGTTTGTTTTCCGAAATCATCACACAATCAATCGTTCAAGATATTTTAGATTAATTCTCTTAAACCTTCTAACAACTGCAAGAAAGTTATGGTGGGAGGAGTAAAAGCCCAAAAAATGATCCACTATTAGAAAAATAAAAAAAGGAGATTGCGATTTATTTAAAAAGAAATATCTGATAAAAAAAAATAAATGTAAACAAAAATAAATTTGGATTTTAAAAAATCTCCTAAAAAAACTTTAATAAAAGATGAGTTTGTAGCTACATGTAGGCTATGGTTTTTAAAAAATAAAATATAAAAACTGAGCAACATCAAAAATTTTCCTTTTTTTTAAAAGCATATTTGAAAATGTAATAACTCATATACCTAATAATAATAATAATAATAATAATAATAAAACCTTCACTTTTTAAATAAGGTTCAGAAAATAAATAAATAAATAATAAAAACATCATCCACTTTTCACTTAAGGGGGTTCTGTTTACCCTTAAGTTCTCCTGCTTTAAAATTCAGGCCACCACAAAAAATAAAAAATAAAAGCACAGGCCGAACATTTTTAAGGTTAATGTGGCTAATGCTAAGGAAGTTAGCCACCGGAAGTGGAGGTCGGTGCGCCTGCACTGAAAATAAAATCATTTAAAAACTTCTGGTAGTTAATATTCATCTAAATAACAATAAATGTCGGCAGTTGAACAGCTCAACACCGTAATCACACAGTTTTTTACTCACACTGGTTGTTCACGAAGCTGCAAAGTCAACTTTTCACATTAGCATTAGCTTAGCAATGAACAAATGAAACCAAAACCCAACCTTAACCATTTAATACTGAGACCTAACCTTAAGGAGACACGGGAAACGTGTTTAATCGTTTAACTGCTTTACAAACTACATTCATGTAAATATTTTTAAAATAACTTTATTTTTAGGGCACCGGTTTATTTCCTTAGCATTAGCCACATTAGCTGAAGGCCTTAAAAACTGTATTGTGGTTGCCTTAATTTTAAAGCAAGACATTTAATTGAAAATGTGGGTCATCTTTTTTTTTTTTTTTTTACTTTTTGATGAACATTGTTTTAACACCTTTTTTTTTAAAAAATAATCTGAATGTACAATTTTTGATGTTTTTCAATTTTATTTCGAGACACTGTCTTTGTAGAAGTCTGTTCATTGAGTTTGTCTAATATTTCGGACATTTACATAATTTTTATTGTATTTTGTTGTGGGTTTTTTTTTGTATATTTTCAATTATTTTTCACTTCTTTCATCTTTTAAGTTAATTCACATGTCATATTTTTGTCATAAAAACAGCTTCGTGGCCAGTGTTGGGAGTAACGCATTATTAACGTATTATTAAGTAGCGCATTATTAAGTAACGCATTATAAGTAATGCATTATTAAATAATGCATTATTAAGTAACATATTATTAAGTAACGGGTTCTACAATAGAAATGAGTTAAAACAAAAGGATCAAACCAATGAGAGGAAAACAGACAGGATGGTTTTTCATTAGTTTTCATTTCATCTTTCACTGTCGGTGCAGGTTCAGGTCAGCAGGGGGCGCCCTGCGCTCGTGCTCTGATTAGACTGACACATAAGGAAGGAGGAGTTCAGTTTTACAGTTAAATGAATGCAGGTGAACGGAAGAAGAACTGGAGACGCTGTTCTACTTTATTGTCTTTTATTTAATCCTTAAACCAACACATGTTCTTCAGTTTGACATGTTTTTAATTTAGATTTTAACTTCTTTAAAGAGATTACTGCATTTTCTGATGCCACATCTGTTTAAACACACACACACACACACACACACACAGACACACACACACACACACACACACAGACACACACACACACACAGACACA
>JAPSES010089374.1:0-22536 GCA_029822895.1 Maxillicosta whitleyi | reverse complement strand
GGATGCCCTTCCTGACACAACCGGGCTTGGAACCGGCACAATGAGGCTTGTGCCCCCTTGTGGCTATTGGGATGTATGGCATAAAGAACCTTTCCCAAGGGATCACCTTATATTCAATTATATATTAATAACATATAATATTGTAAATAGTACTGTCTTTTAATCTGACAAAGTTCATAGAGTCTATGTTCTTACAGTTTATTTAGTTTTCTTTTGTATCAGACACATATCAGAGGCGGATGGACAAAAAGGGGCGGGACAATCTGTCAAATCTGACAGCTTGACTCCGCCCCAATGAACAGCGGTCATCTTAAAACACGTCACACACCATCATGTGACACCTGTAATGAAGACAGAAGTTTACCGCCAAAACATGTCAGGTATGAGAAACTGCTTACATGTCTGATACAAAAGAAAACTAAATAAACTAAAAAAATACAGTCTTTTAGCACTGTTGTGGCTCGTTATGTAACTTTGTAGCATTTGTAACTTGTGTACTGTTTTTATTTATTTATTGGCTGTAGGCTGGTTGGTCAGGTTGTCATAAATGAGAGCTGGTTCTCAGGTTAAATAAAGGTTAAGAAGAAGTTAAGAATAAGTAGGGCTGTCAAAAATAATGCATTAATGTGGATTAATCCATCATCATAATTAATGTGATTACAATTTTTAACGCAATTAATCCATCTGCAGCACAGAATGAGTCTGAACGTCTCTAGCAATGCACTTGGAGAAGTTTTGGAGTAGAGTTCCCGTCACACATGCGTAAAATGAGCAGTTGATCCAATAGTGACTGGCATCAGAACCAACCCATAAAGATGGAAGACAGTAAACGGCACATTAGCCCTCTGGATGGAAATATGAGGACAAAAAAACCCAAGATGAAACAGCTGACGGATATAAAGTATTATGCACACTTTGCAGGAAGGAGTTTTGATTTTACCAAAGCACTTCCAGCTTAAAATACCACATTAATGCGAAGCTTAAGTTAGTCGGGGATTCCGCTAGCACTTCAGCTAATGTGTCGTTCTGCTCGCGGCAAACACTTTAAGTGCACAATATTCCCTTCTTTCTTGAGTCTGTTTGCTCATGCAAAATGAAATGCGATTAAAATGAATAATATTTAATTGTGATAAAAGGAAATGTATCCACAGCAACCATGTGATTAATCTGATTAAACATTTCAATCATTTGACAGCACTAATATAAAGTTCTCCTGGGGACAAATGGGGCCCATTTTAGAAAAAAATATATTGATATACTGTATAAAATGCATCATTATGCAGTCAAAATATACCATAACATGCAGATACAGTGTTCATGATGCATATGTGGTTACAGTTTATATGTTTAGACTCATAACAAACCTCTGCCCCAGTAAGTCTCCATGTGATGGATGAAAAATACAGCCTGAGGTGTGTTTAGAAAGAGTGTTTGGGGCTTCATGAAATAGAAATATTTTCATGCTGAGCTGTCTCCTGCTGATGCTTTTTTTTTTTCTTTTTAATCGGGATACTGTACAGTTTCTGAATCATACTTTTTTTTTTTTGCACTCTTGCACTTTGACTGCAACTATTCTTTCCGGTTGCCGACTGAGACGGGGACGTAGTCTGTGAAGTCTTCCCATATCCCCCCTTGTTTCTTTTACCAGCACCCTTCAGGCTTCCGACTGCTCTTCCTCCATTCTGTCTGTCAGTTCCTCAGGAGAGGCAGACTCAGACTATTATTATTCCAGCCTGTTTGCAGCTGTTGTCACCATGGCTACGGCAAGTGCAAGGCAGCAGTTTAAAGTTGATAATGCAAATACCAATATCGTTTTAATTACCGCGAGTCATTTAGGAAGCAGATTACCCAATGAGTCATCTGCGACAATGCACTCCGCATGTCTGTTAAGTGGTCGGTGAAATTAAAGGGGATGCAAATAAACAAACGCTCATTTACACTTCGCATTGTATGGGATTATTTCAATTGTGTGCGTTGAATGGAATTGTCGTGGTGCGTGTAATTAATGCTGTCATTCATGGGCTTAGGCAACCAGCAACTTTGGTGTATGGGCGGCATAAATAGAGCTCTGCAGAACTAGTCTAACAAAGGAGATTTCTCTGCTGCAGATGGAGTTGAGGCACAACACTGTCATCTAGATTGTTTAGTGTGAGGTCGTTGTAAAACTCAGTCAGTGTTTCTTCTCATCTCGGCTTTCCAACAAAAACATACACTTAGTAAATATGTTACCAACAATACGTTTGGTTTGATTCCTGTGAAAGAAGCTGATGATAATGGGGAAAATGTGGCTCCTAAGTAGGACTGGGTGAAGAAATACGATGTATATCACAAAGCAATAGCGACTGGGTAGCTCGGTGGTTAACGCCACTGACTTTGGTACAGAAGATGGCCGGTTCGAGATCCAGGTGATCCCTTAGGAAAGGTTCTTCATGCTGTATGTCCCAATGTGGCCACACAAGCCCGGTTGTCAGGAAGGACATCCGACGTAAAAACCTCTGCTAAAAATTCAACATGTGAAGGTGATTAGCCGAAAAACCTGAAAGAAATCATCATCATGAATGAACTTTTCTTCGATAGAATTACGAGATGTGCTTTTCGATTGGATTCATTCGTGCATGTTTTGACACAAGAACAGCCCATCATAATTAAGTAACGCAAGACTGAACCAATCACCTTAGAGCCTTGTAAAGTTGGGTTGTCGCACACACCACAGGCGTAAGAGCAGCCACTGCACACACGCTAATGTTTGGGCGGCAGCAGGAGATAATGAGTGTTCCCTCGGGCGAAAACGGGTTATTGAAAAGTAAGGTGCGAACTATGTTATAGGTTTGGGGTTTTCAGTACAATATGGAGGTGTACTGAATGAATACATGTATCCTGTGTGAAGAACGCAAACACTCACCTTTCCTTAAGTTTCACTTGCGGTTTTATGTCAGTTATGGCTGTTACGGAACCCCCTCCCCCCACATATATACCCCCAATATTGTTTCATGAAGATGGTTTGTTTTGTTTGTGTTCTCTTTTAAAACTTGACAGCTTTTACCTGCTTTTAGTTCCGTTTTAAATATATGTATCTATTCTATTTATCTGAAACAGCTTCATAATGTTCTTCAGCACATCGGTCATGTTTGACCTCTGACAGAAAATAAATTAACCTGCTAGTATCTTCACCACTAACTTATGAGTAAAGGAAAATTTAAGCTTGACAAAAATAGTGATTTGATTTATATCGTGATACGTATCGATACAGTGTGATATGAAAAAAAAAAAAAGATCCTGATATGATTTTTTTTCTTACTATAATACTATAATACTTGTTTCTGCAGATCATCTCAACAGATTTCCATGTTACCTTGAGATGGCAGTGTTTCCTTAAAACCAAAGACCACACAGAGGAAGAGCCTCACTGGCACTTAAAAAATGGAGATATTCTTAACTGATGCATTACTCTAATCTTTTTCTAATTAAAAGAACCACTTTTCTTTTTCCTTTTTGCTCGTATTTTTTTCTCACCCCGGAGGCATCTCTGAGATTCTGTTTGTAAAATGCAGTCGGTGGGATTGATATATATCGGCGATGTCACACTCACACGTCCATTTCTCTTCCCGTCTGTCTCTTGTGGGAGCTGCAGTACGGTACTTCCCAGTGTGTTTTATATGCTGCATGTAGGAGTCATTCTTAATAATGAAACACAAGAGAGGCATCTGCAAGGCCCCACACATCTTCAAAGTTCCTCAGTGGCCTTGGTGAAGCTTGGGAGACAAAAATACTTCATTATTAGTGTAATACCTCGCCTCAGCGGGCATCAGACTAGACCACCCAGTTGTACTGCAGGGAAGCTTTTTCCCTTTGACACCTTGAACAGAAAACTCTTATTAGCAACAGAAGTGATGAAACAGATGGTACACACTTATCCAGCCTTCCTGATGAACATTTCTCAGACTTTTTTTTTGTTTAAATTCTTTGTACACATTCACACACACACACGGTTCAATATGTTGAAAAAGTAGATGTTTTTTTTCCAGTTAATTAATCCGTTTATTCATGTAAATAAAGTAGAAAATATTTAGTGGGCCAACTTTGAGCATCTGTTCAAGAAAAAGTTTTAAGATTAATTATGAACTTTAATTACATACTTTTTTCAAACTTGACCTTAACCACAGCATTTGCAGAAATATTTTAATCAGTTTTTTGAAAAAATTCAATTCATCATGTTTCGTGATATTTTCTAACACATACCCATGTCCTTTTCCTCTTGTGAATGCATTCACTCTCAGACAAAAGGTTAAATGCAAATTTAACCTTAATCCTCCTGACTGGTTCACCCAAGGACTTACCTCACTGGAGCTTTGTTCTGTCAATTACGTGATTTTGTTAATTTTTTTTTTTTTTTTTAACATTCTTTTTATTGAACATTATCAAAATCATAACAGTCCCGCACAGTGCATACACAGGTTGTATGATATGTATAACAAATCCAAAATATGCCCACAGGTATTATTGTAAAAGTCTTTATTAGTCCTATTTCAGGCAGTTGCAGTCTGAGTTCACAGATACGCCAACATTTTGCCAAACTTTGCTGTAAAGACGTTCCTTCTGATCATTAATATAAAATCGTAGTTTTTCCAGAGAAATATATTGTGTCAAAGCCTCCCACAGGTGTATTGAAGGAGGTTCTTCTCCTACCTATTTGGTCATAACAGCAGCCCAACTTAAACAAAATAATGAACAGTTTTCTTTATTTGTTCTCATTGATTCAGGGCTACATCCCAATAGACACAATAATGGATTAGGTTTTAATTGCTGTTTAATTACTTCACTGACTTCAACACATACGGTTTGCCAAAACTATTGAGTCTTTTTCCCAGAGGCAGTGAAGTCTTTTTCCTAAAATATTGTTAATCATTTTTATTTTTAATTGTTTTATATCATTGCAGTTTGTTTTTAAATACCGTTTACAAAGCAAATCAAAACGCAAACATTTCCATAAAGGAGTGTGGACTTTTGTCATTTAAAGACGCATTGCGTGTATGTATTGTTTTTGTAAAGTTGACATGCAGACATGGATCTGACTGATATTGTTTTTGAGAAAATGCAGCTGCTAAAGTAGTTTCTAAATAAAAGTGAGTTCAGAATTAACCGACAGCTTGTATTAACTAATGAAAAAGCAGCTGTGAGCTGTAATATAGAAAATTGATGATGCAATGCATTGACATGCACAGAGAACCGTTGTGCATTTTTTATCAGCGATGAGTGAATCTGTATTGAATTGACACAACTTTAATTCTATCTGCATTTCCCCCCTAATATTTTAATGTGAAATTAAGTTTACTTAGATTATTCAAAAAGGAGTCAAAACATAGAAAACAAAAGTTTAAAAAAAAGGATAAGGTTGGACTAGCAGAAAAGTTAAAATAAAAAAGGAAACTACAACAGTGTAATGCAACTTTTCATCTTAATCCCAAAAAATTATAAACTGAGTATGTTTTCATGGATCCCAATATATGGTACACTATTAGGATGTATAGATAGATAGATAGATAGATAGATAGATAGATAGATAGATAGATAGATAGATAGATAGATAGATGGATGGATATATATCTATGCTTTATTTATCCCACCCTGGGTAAATTTTCACAGTTACAGCAGCAGTGTGGCAGTAAAGTGCAGTATATAGATTCTATATAAATAGCAGGCAGTGAGGAACAAAAAAGTACTGAGAACCACTTGTAATTGTGTGATATTTTCAGAAGGTATTTCTATGCAACTAATTATATTTAGACAGAAAGATAATTTTCCTGTAATGATTGTTTCTTAGAGTATTTAACAGTTGGGCTCTTCAATGATTCCTTTTAAAATATCTTAGTGTATTTATTAAGTTAATGGAGTTGGAGTTAAAAGTCCTGTTTGTAACATTTCAGCATTAAAACATTAAAAATGACATAAAATCATAAACATGTTGGGAAGCAATTTTTGACATTATGCCAAAGGTGTCACTGTGTTGTAGCAGAAATATCAGTAGTTCTGAGCATGCTAACTAACCCTGTGGCTGCCTGTCTTATAATAAGACGTAGAAGGGCTGAGCAGTTACACAATTAATTTCATTAATGAAGGTTTTACTTTTTGGAAAACATGAAAAATACCTAAATTGCAAAATAGAAATTATTCCTCTGGAGACTTGTCATCTATTGCAAAAAGTCACAATACAACTTGTTTGCGTCATGTCATACATGGAATGTGTGATGATGGGATGTATGGACGGACCTGCCTGGGCTGTATTGTTTGTGATGTCAATAGCTGCACTAATTATCTATTTGGAATCATCCAAACAAGGTCAGAACTGGCACAGTTTAGTCTGAACCATGGATCAACAAATGGAGAACATAGCAAAGATAATTACATCACATGAAAACCTTGTACCTACAAAAGCTTCATGATTAAACTCACCCATGCTGAAGAAATGCTGTGATTTCAGCATCAAACTCCATTCTTTTCCTTTAGAGCTGTGCCCAGTGGTGAAAACAACAATGTTTCTAGCTTCTGTCACGTTCTCTGGCTCTAAAAATTGTGTCTTCCTCCCCTCTGGAGGCTGGTTGAGTGACTCACTACTCCCTCTAGTGGCCATATAAATCCATCAGAACTTGGTATGAATAGGTTTAGTTCACATCTCTATAACCCAATACATTGACATCTTTAGCATAACTTTAGAGGTTTAACTTTATTCTTAACACTCCATTAATCATTTTCATTCATCTTTTGATATTTGGAAGTAGAAATGCCACATAAGGCAACGTGACAGAATTAAATTGCCCTTTCAGCACCATGGATAGCACCTCTCAGTTTACTCTTATGAACTGTTCTCGTGCAGTATATTTTTGTAACTACTGTTATTTGAGATATATAGGGAATTGGTGAAGCACTGTAATCACTATGAAGGGGGAGTAATTTTGTCCCCACTAGTGATAAAAATAGTTCAGCAGAGGCAGTCTCCTCATTTCCCCTGGTAAATTGCTCAGAGCGCGCGCGCACACACACATATATTTTAAATCGGCGAAGTTGTAGCACAGTCATAACAGTCCCAGAACCTGAAGGTAGCTTGGCATTCCTTCCCTCTGCTCTGCCTGTCATCACAGAAACCTCTAAAAATAGAACACCCTTAAGCTATTCCAACCATAGTAGAACTGATTTACAGGCACACCAAAAGGTAATTACCTTGATTAATTAATTACGAAGGTTGTTTTTGTTTCTAAATTCTCCAAATAAGCTTGCTTTGCTGAGTGATTTCATTTAAAAAAAAAATTCCAATAGAATTTATGTAAAGAAGGTTTGGACCCCCCCTTCCCCCCTTCTTTTCTTTGTACATTTTGAGAAAGAAAAGGTAGAAAGGAGAGGCTCAGTAGAGGTGGCCTAGAGTGTGTTATTCACACTAAACTACCTTGGAACCTCGTCCAAAGCATGCAGATCCTTTATTCTTGCTTGTGTGAAGCTGTCATTCATTTCATTTTCTATCGCTACTCTCTGTCATAGCGCATGTTATTTCATCAGCACCCTTGTTTCTTTGATAAAGTACGTCGTTCTTTTGATGTGATCAATTAAGACATGCGTACATGAGCGGTTAAACATAATGATAGCAGGCCTGGCATGGAGCAACACTGGATGAAATCACTGCAAACTGAATGTAACCGGTTCCTTACATGACATAAGTTCAGTTATATTGAAGTTGTTCACCAACACATACTGTACAGCGGAGATTTGAAAGCATTCATCCAAAACTGTCCAGTATGTGTGTTGTTGTTTTTTTTTCCCTGCCTTTGTTGCTGCCGTCGCTGTGTATTTTGTGACTTTGGCTTGATGTGATTTGCTTATGTGTGGCAGGTGTGGGATGGAGCAGAGAGCGGGCGATGCCTGAGGGTTTACACCTGCCATTCAGGAGCGGTGCGTGATGCCTGTTGGACCCCCTGTGGGCGACACCTTCTCACCGGCTCATTTGACAACACGGCTGTGATCACAGATGTAGAAACAGGTGAGCAACAGCATTTGTCTCTGTAGGTTTGATGAACACAGTGTCGCAAATGAAACCATTTTCCTTCAGTTGTAAAAAAAAAAAAAAAAAAAAAAAAAAAGAAGTATATAAAATGCACATCTGCAGTCCAGTGTGCTAACACATCCTAAGGAATGACTCTGATTTCATGTTTCCTTGATGTTACAGTCAATTATTACATTCACAGAGTTAAAATGTGCTATTTTTCTGACTTGAATTCAGAGTTACTAGTGAGTTCCACGTGGAATTTCTTTAACCCAATCCACTGTTGACCAAAACCGTCTACTGAGCTAAACCATTCATTAACTATTGATCCATTAATCCTATTAATACATGTAAATAATTAGTGTAAAATACAGTTTGTCCGCTTTTCATGGTCATCAGATATGACGTTCAGAGGCTCCGTAGTTACCATGGAAACACCGTCATCTTCTACAACATTGATTCACCAGTAAAACCCATGGAGTTGGATCAGTGACATTGGATGAAGACACTTGTTTTACATTCAATTAATGACAACTTTTATAGTAAAAGTCACTTTTTCCTCAGTTCTCTCTGTTTTTGATATAATATCCCTCAACTTTAATCGGAACTTTAATGAACATCTACATGATCGCTGAATTAAATGTAGGAAAATACATGATTTATAGTGAAAAAAATGCAATATACAGAGGATAATATTATAATAAATGGTGATAAATCACACAAGAAATGTTAAATAGAGAGAGGGAACGGACACAAAGGTAAAACTGGGTCTTTATGGGTTAAAATGCTTAGGACACCACATCTGTCATTTGTAAAGTTTTTCTTCATATATCTCTCTCTATAGTTGTGACCAATTTCAAGGTCCAACTCCTTTGAAATCCACATTTTTTTTTTTTTTTTAAAGAAAATACATTATTACTTGTCACATCCCTTTAAAATAGTGGTGTCATACATACGGCCCGCAGGCCAAAACCAAGAATAAGTTTCTGTTCTGGTCTGCAGGATGAATTTTCAAACTGCAAAAATTACACTGGAGATATAAATGAATGAAAAGTATAAAAAAAAGCATTCTATTCTTCACATAAGATATACAGCAATTATTCAGAAAATAGAAAAGGATAACAATACAAGGTTATCTTGGGGGTGACCAGGTGATTGTCCTCTACATTACTCTGCTTTGTGTGAGTGGTCAGTGGTGTTATATAAATAAAATTTGGTTTGATGATTTGATATTAACAGACAAGGGTGGCAAACTAATTTTAGTTCCAAATTCCAAAACTTTAGAATTCAAGCCTTTGTTGAGCTACTACGATCTGTAATTCAGGTGTATAAATGATAAGTTAGTTAAAATTGCTCTTATTTTTCTCAAGAATGTTTAGAGATTTCAGGTTATTCACATTTTTGTGGAAGTTTGTTTATAAAGCTAAACATTTTTTATAAATGTATTTACATTTTTTGCATGACTGTTCCTTATTTATTGGCTCTTATTCTATCATTGTACTGGTCTATTTCACTTGAGATCATGAGTTTGACACCCATGCTTTACAACATTGCAGTTCATTGCCGATGGATGAATTTTGGTCAGTTGTAGCTTCATCAATCACGACACAAAATATCAGCATAATGTATACAGAGAACCCTCAGGAGGACGTATTTTTAAGTGCATTTATACCTTTCAAGTAATGTTCTTCTACATATCTGTACGTGGTTAGCTGGTGATCACATGTTTATGCCTTTACAACCTAATCAACTACTGTTCAAACAGGTTAAACATGATGATTTTGCTCAGTTGTTATGATCAATTAAATAATCAAACTGATTTGAGGTCAACTTAACTAAAATATGTGGTTTACTTTCTCATGCACCCCACATTGTTTTGTGTTTAGCGCCCCCTCAGGCACCAGGTGAAACTGCACAGATACTAGTGAGGGATATTAATGTTAATAGTGAATGTTAGAATAATTAACACATGGTTATACTTGTGTTGAGACAGAAAAATGCATGTTACATACAAACTGTACAACAATAACTGTATGACCACTAGATATCACTGTGGTTCATAATACGCTGCATTCTCAAATACCTAATAAACATGAGAGCCGACATTTGTATGGGTAAACTTTTATTGAAATAAGACATTTCTTTATAGACACAGCAAGAGAAAGTCCTAGAAAAAACCTTGTCATGTATATTAAATATACACTTCACATGAGGTTTACTGTGTATATAAATAATGTATAAGTGAATAGGGTTCCTAGACATCACATAAGGAAGCATAAGGAAATGCCATTGGTATATATCTGTTTGCAGAGCTGTAATTTCTGTCTTATATGTGTAATCTTCTATCCTTTGCCAACATATATTAGGATTCTTGCTCTTCTTGATGGTTTAAAGGGTTTCTGAGATATTCCTTATATCCACCCTGGTCTGAGAATAACCTTTAGAATCCTGTATTGCCTCTTCCACTGAGAGTTTTACTAGGGGATTTACAGTTCCTGAAAAAGGTGATATATATATATATTTTTTTTTTCTTCAAGACCTCCAGCAATTGTTGCTATCTGTCCAAACTGTAGGATGGGTATAAGATATCAAGAAATCAGAAAATGGACCCATATTTGTTTACTTAAAGAACCATTATTTTTGATCAAGTAACAGTAAAGGATGTGGCATTATTTTATCACAATAACTGTCACTTTCATCAATCAGATAATTATTAGAACTACTGAAATATATTAATTTTAATCTTCCAGGCACCTGCATTTTTTTTTAATATTCTATTTCGATGTCAAGTTTTTAGAAAGCAGTGTTTCATTCAAGTATGTTGATTTTTGCAATATTGCAACTTTAGTGTTTAAATGTTTAACACACTTGAACAAGTTGAATGTCACCTTTAAATCACTACTAACTACAGATAGTTATTGTGTTTAGTCATTATAGTTATTGTGTTTAGTCATTTACTGATGGCATTAGTGTTAATAAAGGTCTTAATGTATAGATTATTTAATATTTTGTGCGTTTAACACTAGTTAAGAGTAAATGGAAACTAAGAGTTACTTTATGTGTATGTATTTGGGGTTTAGTTATTGAAATTAATAGATGAAAAGCTTGATTGTAAACTCCACAAGACATCGAGGGTCCATTGCCTTTTACATATTTTTGTTTAAGGGTTATGATTGTACGTCCGCATTGTCCATTGAGGCTTATTTTTGATAAATGATCAGTTTGCATATGCTTTTATCATCATGTAGATGCTGCTTATAGACTAATTTGTATATTATTTTACAATCGTAGTGGTCCATTTATTAGTGCTGTTTGAGACCCTTAATGTAAACCTGAAAAAAGTTGTATATTTTGAAGTTATACCTAATAAATGCATGAGAGTATATTAATAAATGCCTTCTTTAACTTGACCACATTGGAAAATAATGATTAGACATAACACTTCACTGTGTTGCCAAAGCACAGTCACAGTCATGTACTGTAGTGTGAATGTAATTTCTAGTCTGTAGATCACCTTCGACTTGTCTGTGTTAACTTGGCATATTTTATCTGTTTTTCAGGGTTAGTATGGGTACTTGAAACCGTTGAAAATGCTTTAATTCCAATGTTGTGTTTTCAAGGTCTGAAAAGGGCTTGAATTTTAGTGTAAGTGCTTGCAATTATAACCAAAGCTACTTACAGAGTGCTGACACATTTTGAAAAATAAAACATTCTGTCAAAAAATAAAATTAGCAGGTGCTCTCCAGGTCAATTTTTATCTTAATCTTTTGGTCGGTGTGGATAAAACTTTGTGTACTCATTTAATTTCTAAATATTTTGCTACTATGAACCATAATTTTTGAAGTTTATAGCATAATACAATGTACATCATTGTGATGTAAAGTGAAAGACCTTCATGAGCATATGAATTTCTGTAGATGTATATATTTTACCACAACAATAAGGTGCTGCACTGGAAAAATTACAAAATGACCTTTAAAAGTTGATCTTGTTTATTGTATGTTACAGGCATCTAAGGACCTCCTTGTTAAATAATAATAATAAATGTAAAAAAAAAAAACCAAAATGAAATCACATACTAGAGCATATTAGTTGAATCACTACAAATAATACAGCAGAGACTGTATAAGGCTACGTTCAGACAGCATGTTTTAATGAACAATTCAGATTTTTTGGTGAAATGTGATTTTTTTTTGTGTGTGTGTGTGTGTGTGTGTGTGTGCTTGTTAATATTAAATGTTAAATGCGACTTTTATCAGTATTGAGTATGGACTCATTAAGACCCTGAAATGATCCACATGCATAAAACAGGTCCTGATGTAATCCCTCCTCCTCTTGGGAGGCAAAGTTGTGACGTTTGTCGCATTTCAGTGACGTAAAGGTGGGATAAATGCGACCTGGCCGTTCAGACTGAATTCACGTTGCAAAATATCAGATGTTTTATTAGATTTAGGACCACATATGAAAGTGTCCTGGGTCAGATTTAAAAAAAAAAAAAAAAATCAGATTTGTGCTGTTCAGACTGTCTTTAACAGATTGAATAAAGGTCACATATAGGCAAAAAAAAAAAGGAATTTAGGCCACGTTTTGTTTGTTTGTTTGGTTATTTATTTTGAATATAACATTAAAACCAAACCACAAAAATGTTGGCAAAAAAATGAAAGGAAAACATTCGAAAAGGAGCTGGATAAAATTTAACTCATAATCTCCCACCCTCTTACCTCATACTTCTACATATCTTAAATTCCTATGTCAGATCGCATAAATAGGTCAAAAATCTTACACATATCTGACTAAATTCTGACTAAGCACAAAAGCACAAAGATAGACTCTGTCCGTTTTGCAACAGAATTTCACATCATAATAAACTCTATCCCTTTCATAGCAGTAATAAATGGTAAAAGGACTGCACCTTGGTACTAAAAGCACTTTACAAAACCTTACATTTACACACACACTCGTACACCAGTAGGAGGATACTATGCTACTGTGCCATGCAAGGCCATATTGGGAGCAATTAAAGGTTCAATGTCTTGCTCAAGGACACTTTGGCATGTGGACAGTGGGAGCCAGGATTTGAACTGCCAACTCTTTGGTCATTGGACAACCCGCCCACAATACACATGTCAAAACAAGCATAAACCATCCATTTAATAACAGTAAAAGCTCCATCCACCTATAGACATTTGCCTGCAGTCTGAACTTAATACGTTCAGGTGAATGCATAACAGCGTTTCTATAAACAGGAATGCCCACTGTGTGTCTTTGCGGAATGACCCACATATGATAGACACTGTTGTGAAGCCCCCGTTGGCATCCACATGTTTAGGGTCAACACATAGTTGTGACGACTCGCTGCCGTTTGCACTTCCCCTCTCAGCATGTCTGTCAATACTGCCAATAAAGCCTACGGATAATAGCCTGGCCAGCCCATTAAACACACCGGCAGCTCCAGGAAGAGGATCAATAATGGATACATCACCACAGGAGCAGCCGCTGTGACCTTACACCAGGACGTCACCAACCTCAACCTTAAACAAACATGTTTACTTTGGTCTTACACTTCTTTTGGTACCTGCGAGTGCCTTCCTCAACGGTGTAGGATGTCCAAGCGTGCTCAAACCGGCGGCGTCAAAGACTTCTCGGCGCAACAAAACCTTCAAGGGTCGCTCTCTTTTCGTTATTGCTGTTTATTTCTCAAGTACCGTTTTCATTTTGTGCCAAAAAATTTTTATTCCATTCATGCTGAGGATTTTTTTTTTTTTCTTGCTGCCGGCAGATGTGTGCTTCCACTACAAGGATTGCATTTCAATGGCAGCACAAGATGAAGAAAATTCAATTTGTTGCATATTAATATGGGAGTTGGGAATTCCAGCCAATAGTCCAATTTATTGCAGTGCCGCCAAGACCACAACACTCATGCTTTACAACCAATCCAACTGAAGCCTTAAGAACATAAGAGCTGCATATACAGTTATCCCCCTAACACTTAAAATGAACTGTCTGTAATATTTCTACTTTAAGATACTCAAAGCGATACTATAAAATTAGTGTGTGAACAACTAACAGTTTTCACATTACACCAAAAATACCATACACTGTGTTAGAGTGACATCAACAGCAATTATCATGTTAATCACCTCAGACCAGCACTGTCCAGTCTCATTATAGATCTTTGTAACACATGAATGAGTAGTTAGTCATCATAGCATCATGTAATTTGCACTTTTAAGAAAAGCTGGATGATACGTCTAAATGGTTATGGAATGATACAAATAACCGTTTGAGTTAATATCAGTAATTATGTTCAGAATGTCTCTAAATTTAATGTCTACTTTTTGATCCTGAGTGAAAGTTGAAGAAACCAGATGGTCGAACAAGCAGTCGGTTCGATCTATCTTTCGCAAATCTAGGTTTGGAATCATTCCAATGAACTCTTTATTCAGTGACACAATGAAGATGCTTTATTTTCCAGTCTTTTCTTGGATGATACATTTTGTCTTACAGCCAATCCTCATACCAGTCGTACTTTCTAGTTCCTTTTTTGTTTTGTTATATATATATTTTTTAATCTTCTCTTAAGAAAGAAATCCTCAGACATGTTCTGTGAATGCTTTTTCAAGTGCTTAGATTCCATTTCTTGCGTACGTCGAGGAAGTTGGATTGGACTGAGGCTTATATCTGTATACCAGTGACTGTCTTCTGCCTCTGCCCCTCTTTCTTTCTTTAAGGACTGGCTTGTTAATTAATTAATTAGTTGTTACACACATCTGAGCCTTTGTTTTTGTGTCTTAATACAACTAAAAACTGCAAAATAAAATATAAAAGAGAGAAATCCTCATACCTATAAAATGTGTTAATATCCAGCATCACATTATCTTTGAATGAACACAGAAGGTTATGAAAAAACCTTGAATAATGAAAGACAGATAAATATCTTCCATTACCATCAGTGAATATACATTGTATATGTCAATATCAGAGTATGCTGCCCAATATGAACAGACATGATGCTGGGTTGTTGTATCGGTGCATCCTCTAGTTTCACCGCATGGTTGTAATGGGTTAATTTTTTTGCCGCTCCTCTGAGATACATTCTAATGCCTCTACCATGCTAATACAATTGCATCATGTGAATTGTAATGTTCCAAATGGGTACATTGCTGAAAATGGAACAAAAAAATATGTAGGATCATGACACCGTGTAATATTCCATAACATTAGTAAATATTTTTCCCCCCATATCTCAACACAATAATATGCAGTACGGTCAATTATACACTGTTTACAATGAGAAACCAATGAGCTGCCTAACTGTGCATGTGCAATTTTAACTTTATTAATGTGCACTTTATATTTTGTTCATTATTATCCAGGTCTTCTATTCTATTCTATTCTATTCTATTCTATTCTATTCTATTCTATTTAGTTATATTCTATTCTGTTCTGTTCTGTTCTATTCACTAAAGTGAACTAGGATTAATGAAAATTCAGCACACGTTGGCATTTTTTTTTTTTTTTTAACATTTATTGTATTCCTGTTGTTTCAACTGAATAGCTAATGTAGAGCTACAGTACTTTACTACACACTTTGCATTTCCTTATATCTTGTTTAATGTTCTCCTACCCAGAACCCAGTGCACTGAGCTACATTTATGTTGTCTTTACCTTGAAGGCATCAAACTCACACACTTAAATAGCGCAAAAGATCAAGGTAGCTCCCATGTTGTGTGATGTAAAAATGCTTTGTTTGTAATGGGAGGTGTCTTGTAGTGTTTAAGGAACAGCTTGGGTAAGAACATCTGAAGGGCCTCTCTGACAACAAGGTAATGCCCATGGTGCAGATATCGACCTGCTTTGGCAGACAATGAACTCCAACTCCACAACTTTCTAGTAACTGTGTCCCGCTAGGAGTTAACTTGTGAATATAACCTTTAAATCCTGGCGTAGTGGCTCAATTGTGTTTTTGACCTCACACAATAGAATAAATTACAGTATCGTCTCTCCAGAGGATTTATATTCTTGACACATGTGACACACACACAGTATGGCTACATCAGTGTTGGCATAATTATGACAGCAATATTTGAAAAATTAATGAGTCTTTCAACATTCATGCAGCATCTGTGTTAACACTAGCTCCACCTAAAGTGATGGGATACTGAGGGAATGTTTGGCATGTCAGTCTGTAATCAGGATGAATGTGATCTTTACACTCACAGTAATGCAGAGCCTCTCAATTTTAACAAGGCACGCAGCTGGGCCTATTTCTGTTCAGCTGAGCTCTCTTTGGAGAGGTGCTGTACAGGCCTGACCCAGTGTTTCACCTAAGCAAATGCTGCACCAATTAACAAAGAAATGGAATTATAAAGAAGCGTCCACAATAGCACGGGGGGGGGGGCTTATGTTTCCTCTGCAGTCTAAGCAGTTGTTTCTGTGTCCAGTTTAATTTGTGGACTCGTATATGCTCTCCCAGTGGGCCTCAGGCAGGCAGTCACAGCTGAATAGCAATAGTAGAGGGAGAGAAGGATATAAGGAGGGAGAGGAGGTTAAGAGACTACTGCAGAAAGAGAGGGGAGAGGAAAGGAAGAAAGAAATCAAAAGAGGCAGAATACATTCAGATTAAAAGAAACACACAGAGCAGGAGAGTTGGGGAGTGGAATACATGAATTTCAACTGGTGGGTATTAGTGTGAAGTGGCAGCTGCTGTCCAGCGCCTTCACAGCTGTCCTTGGAAAAGCTGTCAGAGGTTGGTGTAGGAAAATATGTCCACATTCTCACAGGCTACTGCAGGTTGATGTGTCAGTTGGTGCATGTTTATACACAGTCTTGTGTCTAGATCCCTCCGGGCAGTAACAGAATGTAGATGGCCTTCGCTTTCCAAAAACACAAAAACAACTGTCGAGCCAGATCCGCCATGTGTATTGCCCCGCTGACTCACTGTGGTGTTTTGAGAATTATTTTTGATGAAAACAGTTAAAGGCGTCTGCAGCACTTCAGTTTTTAGGAAGAGTTTCACTGTATTGCAGCAAGATTTTTTTTTCTTTTTTTTTTAGCAGGAATAAACTACAAGCAAGTGGTTCCAATGCAAAATAATGAGCCGCATTGGGTGGGTGACTCCACGGGTCATCCCACAAAAGATTGTTGATTTTAAAACTGTAGCATCAGCCAGCTTTGAGTCGGTTAACCATGCGTAACCTTTTGTACATTCTCCTCTTTAACAAAATCCTCATTTGCACAAAAGTAAAAGTATAATGTAATATTTTCACATTACATTTCTTAAACCAGCATGTCTTGCTTAATGTATTTTGTACCTAACATTATACTTAACAAAGTTTCCAACAATGTTTAGATTCAGAGAAATACATATATATATATATATATATATTGTATAATATAAACAAATGTTAAAATGTCAGACTAAATCATGCAATGCCATATAATTATACTGCGTCACATCAGTACAGCAGTACGTTGGGCATGTTTTGATATCCCATTAATCTTATATATGTGGCTACAAATTTGAAATAAATTATAAATTTCGTGGAGTAGTTTTTTTTTTTGTTTTTTTTTTTTTGTAGTTTGCAGAGAATAGAGCATTTGTTTCCTTTATTCACATACTGTCTGTGCTCGGACCATGACTTGTCACCCCTGCAATTTCTCTATCCAACATTAGGGTAAATACCACCAAACATGTTAAACAGAACGTAAACTAACTTAACATGACACATGTCTGTGACAGTTTAGCTAATATTCAATATGACTTAGTGAAACAAAATCTTGGACTGCTCTGAAAAACTCTTTCATATGCTCCAATATTATTTCATTTCTCATAATAATATGGGTTTGATACAGTTTGCACGACCAAATTAGACATTGGTCTCCTACATGATAATGTTATTGTGTCAGTATTAGTTACACAAAGTCCTGCAATTTTGAGTGAATTAAATGAACAGCTTTAGTGCTGACAGACTTAAATACCATCCAGTAACAAAAGTCTAGTAACATTCATACTAACAACTATTAACGATGCAGCTCTCTTTGTAAAATACCCTAATTTACCTAAGTATTAGTGTAAGTATGGAGCCCCCCCATTACCCTGCCCCAACATAAAAAGTCAAACTGTGTGACACACTGCAGTAATGCAGCAGGGAAAGTAAATTACTTATACAGGGTTTCTGCAGGACATTACAAAGTTTTAAAAGTCATTAAATCGATTTTTTTTTTTGTTAATTAAAGCCTTAAATGGTATTAAAACACATTCAATTCAATGTCCAGAGGCATTAAAAATGAAATGTACTTGATGCAAAAAAAAAACCATTATTAGTCATTTATGATTTATTGTGATTATATAAACATTTACTAATTTTGATTGGAAGTATAGTGTGATGATTGACAGGTGGAAACATTTAATTGACTGTTGTTCATGACCAATACACAATTTCACAACACTGGTTGCTCATAATGCAATATATTGTGTAAATATGCTCATGCTGCAGCAAAAGAACCGAGGGAATATTTGCAAATGTCAGAAAAAATGGGAAAATGCAAGTTTCAGCAGAAGTCATTGGAGGAGGAACTATTAAGAAACTTGTTAAAGCCTGTTGGTGAAATGGCATAAAACTGTATCTGCAGTTGGACATGTACATTACATTTGTTTAAAGGAGCATTAAAAAGCATGATTCTGATACCTACACAAACCCCGTTATATTTTTGTCAGTTTAGTTTACTACAGTATGCGATGAGTGTCTTATGCAAACCAACAACTAATGCAACTAATTCTTAACTTATCGATCAATAAGTGAACTCATCTAATGTCATGTCAGATAGTATCATTCACACCGTAGTTATGGAAAGAATCTACTGTCCATTTATCCATTGTACAACAGTATATTTGTATTTGCGTAGTCCATACTGTCCTAACTGAGTACTTTATGGTAAAATAATTAAAGATTAGACATACATCTGAATGTCTGTATTTGTACTTTACTACAGCAAATCCCTACCTTATTTCAGTGTATGGAGTAATAAACAGCAGGCCGTCAAGATATTCACTAGGGGTGTGTTCAAAATATTGATATGGGGATATATCGTCGCGGGCCTCTTCATGATACGCGTATCGATACGGAGGCGTCAGTATCGATATTTCACATGCAACAAACTATTAGTTTATCAAGTTTCTGAAACAGCATCTGACTTTGCATGTTTTAAGTTTATCAAAAATCTATTTTATTTGTGCACTACAGCCAAGTTCTTAATGCAGTGTTTTACATGCTCTACAGTGGAATTGTTGCTCTACAGCAAAATAAAAAAACAAAACAAAAAAAAAAACACTTGGGTATACATGTGTCTGTTTTCTTTAAAATGTTAAAAAAAAAAAAAAAAGATATAGGCCTAAAATACTGGGATGCATATCATGTTGAATACCATGTACGGGAATACACATATATTGCAATACATATCGTATTCTTGACCCCTGTATCGGGATATGTATCGTATCGTGAAACCTGTATCGGGATATGTATCATATTGCGAGGTTGTTGGAAATACCACCCACGTATACGTAACTAATAGATCTAGCACCTTATGTTATTAATACTGAGGTTGCCATTTATAAGGAAGATCCAAAAATGATACATTTACCTACTGATATTCATTTACAATGGAGTCTCAAAAAACTGGCAACATGGAAGTTTTCATATAAATTCTGAAGTGTTCTCAACAATGTGTTAATTTATTCTCCCTAAAACCACATTTGCACTTTCAGGGTTACAGTCATAGGAGCCTGAAGCACCACACAGTAGAAAATACATGCAGCAGCAGCAGCACAGGGGGAAGCATTTACTCTTACTGCCACCAGCAAGTATATCTGCATTTTGACCTACTTTAAGCTTCATTTTATTGTAGTAAACTGCCAGGTTGGCATTAGTCCTGCTCCTCTAATATTGTTTCCCAAAGCAATAAATGAATAGAACCAGTCTTCACAAGATGAGTCCTCGAGGACATTTGCATATATAAGACAAGATAAGAAGAGCTTAAAGTCAATACCTGAGTAAGGACTTATTTGTAACCCATTCCTCAATGTCCAGTGCAATATATGTATTTATCTTTACTGGTTCTTGGTTAGTTATCACGCTTGGTCTTTTACTCTGCATTTATATTTACACTTTTCTATAAAATGTTTGCACTACGCACCACAACAGAGCTGTCTCTTAAGTTTGTTGTACACATGTATAATAACAATAAAGGCGTTCTATTCTATCTATTCTATAATTTACATTAGGACACGTGTAACCAGAAGAACAGCGGTGACAACACTGAAACTATTATCTTTTGAGTAGATTGGTTTATTTAATGTGCAGAGGCAATTCAGAAGCCTCAGCTATTGATAGGGACGTTTTCCCACTAGTCTAAGTGTCTTTTTAAAGCTACTTAAAACTTAACTTAGAGTCTGTTTGAGCTGAATGAACGTTCATGCCATCCTGAGTCATCCATGTTGAAATCAGTCTACAGGCTGTTTGTTGAAGGTCCAGCTTGTAAGATTTAGTGGGATTTAGGAGGATCTAATTGCAGAAATGTTATTTTATGTTCACACATTGAAAATACACATACAGGTGGCAGAGCTTTACTTTTCTGCCATATCGGACACAGTTTTTGGCTCTTTTAGCCCGCGAAGACGAATCCTAACTGAAAGATGATAACATTTGTAGGTTTTCTTCCGTATTCTTTTAAAGGAGTGATATTGTGCTTTTTTTTTTTTTAAGGGAATTGTGCATTTTAAATAATTTCCCTGCGCTCTACATAAACTGTAAATGCTTTGCTTGGGTCTGAATTCTTCATTAATTCAACTATTAATTCAAGTTGTAAAGGATGCTCAGAATGAATTAAAATTAAAATCTGCACAAAATAAAATATAACAATAAACATCGCTGGACTCTGTTCATCCTCCATTGTTGGTTTGAGAACCAACACCGCTACACTCTGAGTGCAAGTTATACGTCATGATATATACTGCGCTGCGTCACCGCCCCTTTGTTCAGCTGTGTAAAAGTCTCACCCCTGTTACTCGTTTGGCTGTAGGGCAGTGGTAGACAAAAAGGTGGGGTCACCATCTCACCTATTTTCCAGGATCTCTGTATAAAGGAGCTTATGATTACATTTTTTGCCAGATCCCTTATGATCCCAGTCATGTTATGTTGAAATGCTATTAATATGGTCAGGAATAGAACTTTCTACTTAAAGTCCATCTAGGAAAAATTAGCCCTTGTGTATTCCTTGGGGTCAGTTTGACCCCATTCTGCTGCCGTCATCTATGGGATGTGGAAGGCAGCGGAAGCGATAAAGGGGCCATATTGTGCAAAAATCATTTCTTGGGGTAATGTTGCTTCTGTTTGGGTCTCATCTAGTCTGATAAACACTCCAAGTCTGGAAAAAAAATGACCTGCTATTTTCTGTGAATTACTACAATGAATTTGTCAGAAGCTCTGGTTGAGCCGTTTTGATTTCACTCCCCATGTGATGTAATATCAGAATCAGCTTTATTGCCAAGTATACCAAGTATGTACATACAAGGGATAAAAGGAATTTGTCTCCGGATTTTTTTTCCTCTCTCTCTCTCTCTCTCTCCTGTGCATCATACAAAACAAAACAAAAAGCAAGATAGTATTTACAAAAATTCTAAATAAATAAATAAATATATATATATATATATATATATATGTTTATATGGGGGAGAAATCCAATAAGGGGGTGTGTACTTGCTGTCCAGGGACGGCCAACAAATAATGTTGTGATTGTCCAACATATTAGTTCGATTGCCAACCGCACGCCATAGCAGCTAAAACTCAAAAGAAGAAGGAGAAGAATTCGTTCGACATTTTGTTTATCGCAAGCATGTGTAAAAGGTGTTGTGTTGTTGGCTGTACACATTCCGATCTGGGTCGTTCCTCTTCCTCTATGTCTGGGTCTGATTCAGGATCAAACACAGTTCTGCAGGCAGCCATAGCGAATTAGGTAGCCTTTGGCTGCTGACTCAAAGGGGCGTGGTCGGGGGCGTGGCCAGACAGAACACTTCACGGTTCATTCGAACGTCGGACAAAACGTCGTGCTGTAAAAATGACTGGCGCTGACAGGAAAACAGAGCTGGTGAAACTTTTTTGTTTGGATAATTTTGAGCAGGGAACTTCATGAACATGTTTGTATAGTCCATAGAACAATTCTAACAAAAATGAGAGGATATAATATGACCCCTTTAAAGCTGCTAACCTCAAAGCCTGCAACCTTTAATTAAAGGGATAGTTCAGGATTTTTGACATGAATCTCTATGGTATTCCCATCATCAGTGTCGTGCATTCACACTGACTGACCCTCGACAGTGTCCTGTGAGCCTAGATATTGTCCAGTGTTGGTCAGTGCGCAAGTAGTCCGGCTGGACCTGATGTCCAGTTGTCTGCAGAGTGAGTGTTCCATTCATTTTATAAACTTATTACCCTGCTGTACAAATGCTC